>LTAE01003810.1:13663-35399 GCA_001647135.1 Pontederia paniculata | reverse complement strand
CTATCAGCCAGGATGTTATACTCCTTGTTATTGAGAGACATGTAGACTCCTTATTTGTTTATCTTCTGCATTATTATCCATTAGACCCCTTAGTCATCCCAGCTTTGTTCATTTTCCTTACATCTATTCTGAAATTTTTATTGACTAGTCAAAGGGATACTATATGCACATGGATGGACTTTTGAGTCTTCTTCATTATGTCTCTTTATTTTCAGTTATTGAGTTGTATGGCTATCAGCCAGGATGTTATACTCCTTGTTATTGAGAGACATGTAGACTCCTTATTTGTTTATCTTCTGCATTATTATCCATTAGACCCCTTAGTCATCCCAGCTTTGTTCATTTTTCTTACATCTATTCTGAAATTTTTATTGACTAGCCAAAGGGTCAGTGCATAGTCAGTCAAAGTAGCGTCCCCAGGTCCACATCTTGGCCACGTGGGGGGTGTTAATTTGGGGGCGTTACAAAAACACTAATAAAAGTTTTAATAAAAAAGAAGGGTAAATTGAGTATTAAAGTTCAATCTCTATTTTTCATACTAAACGTTAATGAAAATAGCCTACCATTTAATCCTAACATATAAAATAATTTATAAAGCACTTTATTATAAAAAAATAGTAATTTGATCAAGTCAAAACCTCTAACTCTAATCTAAATTCTATTTTTATATTTGTCAAACATAGTCTAAATCCCCTTACGACCCACCATATTTGTGGTGTGCATATTTGTGTCACCTCTACTCTAATGTTTTTTTATCAAAGAGAGGAGGATATTTTAAAATCTCCTTTGCCTTACCAGGGCACGAAAGTAATAACAGAAAGATGATTTTACATGAATTAAAAATTATCATATTTTTAAATTTTAGAATAGGAAAATATGGGTTCAATGAAGGTGCTACCTATTTAGATAGATAACATCGTACTACCTATCTTATCAACCGTAAGATGTTAAATATATGGTAGATCTAACAACTTGTAACAAACTATTTAAGAAAGAGAATATCTCGTATCTACCATATATTTAACATCTTACGGTGAATAAGGTAAGTAGTATGGTGTTACCTAATTAAGTAGATAACACCTCCATTTTTTTTCTATAAATTAATATCAACTATGTACTAATCCCTTTATGTATAATTTATAAAATTCTTGTTAATATTTATTCATATCATTCTTATATTAATTGAGTAACTTTACAAATATTGTAGCTATTTAAAACATGATAAATTAATTAATTATGCCTTATTTTATTTAGATGCTCATTACAATATTTTAATAAACATCTTACTTATTTATAAAAAAAATGCATCAATATAAGAAATATAAGCAAATTAAAAACAAAACTAATAGTTATAATAAATATTTCATCAACAAATTTAGGAATTATTCAAATATGAATAACAAAAAGAAAGTTGTTGAAGTAAAACAGTTATTACAATATGATTATTGAAGCAAATATATTTTAAAAATAACCTAAAATGATAGTGTAATCCTATTTAATAAAAGAATTGATATAAGCATAATATAAAATTAACTAAAGAAATTGCATTGATAAAACTAAAATTAAGCATCCACATAAAAACATTTATATTTTATTATTAGTATTATTTTAATTTTAATTATTTATCACTTACCTTATATTTTAAACTTCAATCAAATTCTCGACATTTTGCATCTATTCAAATAATGAAAAAACTGCGATAAATAATATCACATAAAGTTAAATAATAAGTACAAATATTCTGAATTTTAATTATATCAAATCATATTAATTTTCTTGGACGTCACAGCTCCTCCTAATCACTCATAGCGGAACAATTTCATTAACATTTTTGTTTCTCTTAAAAATATGAATGCTAATTTGTGCAATTTTCATAGAAAGGTTCCTAGTAACTTAGTAACCTATGTCGGGAAACTTAGCAACATGCAATCGAAAAATTTTGGCCGCAAGGTACAGCCTCACACATAAAGTGTGGATCTCACTTCACTTTTTAAAGTGATGTAACTTTTTAAAATATGTGGTAGGACTCACATTTTATGGGTGAGACTGCAATGTGCAATCAAGAAATCTTGGTCGTACCTTACTTAACCTCAAAAGACTTTAAGTAATATGCAGCCAGGCTGCAAGGTGCAGCCCCACATATAAACTGTTGATTCCATCTCATTTTTTTAAAGTGATGTGACCTAATATTTTAAAATGTGAGGTAATGTCCACATTTTATAGGGGGAGACAACAAGGTAAAACAAAGAAATCTTGATTGCACCTTACTTAACCTCAAAAGAGTTTAAGTAATATGCTTGCAAAAAAATTTAACTGTAAGATGCAGCCTCATACATAAAATGTGAATCTCTACTCACATTTTAAAGTGATATTACCTCATATTTAAAAATGTGAAGTGGGGCCTATATTTTGTGGGTGAAGTTGCAAGGTGCAGCCAAAATTTAACCTCTAAATAGTTTAAGTAATATGAGCTAAAAATTTTGGCTGCAAGGTGTAGCCTCACACATAAAGTGTGGGTCATATCCTATTTTTTAAATTGATGTAACCTCATAATTTAAAATATGAGTTGGAGCCCACATTTTGTGAATGAGGCTGCATATTGAAGCCAAGAAATATTAGTTGCATCTTACTTAACTTCAAAAGTGTTTATGTAATATGTGGCTAAAAAAAAAATTGACTGCAAGGTGCAACCTCACACATAAAGTGTGAGTCCCACCTCATTTGATATGACCTCATATTTTAAAATATGAAGTGAGGCTCAAATTTTATGGGCGAGGTTACAAGGTGTAAAAAAAATTGGTTGCACCTTACTTAATCTTAAAAGAGTTCAAGTAATATGCAATCGAAAAATTTTGGCTGCAACCTCACACATAAAATGTGAGTCTCACCTTACTTTTCAAAGTGATGTGTGATCATATTTTAAAATATGAATGGGCCAACATTATTGGGTGAAGCTGCAGGGAGCCGCCAAAAAATCTTGGTTGCACCTTACTTAACCTCAAAAAGAGTTCAAGTAATACGCAACCAAAAAAATTTGGCTACAAGGTGCAGCTTCACACATAAGTGTGAGTCCTATTTCACTTTTTAAAGTGATGTAACCTCATATTTTAAAATGTAAGGCGGGGCCCTTATTTTATAGGTGATGCGACAAGATGCCGCTGAGAAATCTTGGCTCCACCTTAACCTTAAAAGCGTTTAAGTGATATACAACCAAAAGAATTTGTTGCAAGGTGCAGCATCACACATAAAGTGTGAGTCTCATCTCACTTTTTAAAGTAATGTGACTTCATATTTTAAAATGTGAGGTGAGGCTCATATTTATTTATGGGTGAGGCGACACGATACAGTCAAGAAATCTTGGTTGCACTTTACTTAATTTAAAAAAAATTTAAGTAATATGCAGCTAAAAAAATTGACTATAAAGTGCAGCCTCACACATAAAGTGTGAGTACCATCTCAAGTGACCTTATATTTTAATATGTGAGGTGGAGCCCATACTTTATTGATAAGGCTGCAAGGTGCAACCAAGAAATCTTGGCTGCTTACTTAAACTTGAAAGAATTTAAGTAATATGAAAACAAAAAAAAATTAGCTAAAATGTGTAGCCTCACACATAAAGTTTGGGTACTACCTCACTTTTTAAAGTCATGTGACCTAATATTTTAAAATATGAGATGAAGCCCAAATTTTATGGGTGTGACTGCAAGGTGCAGCCAAGAAATCTTGAAACCTCAAAAAAGTTTAAATAATATGTAGCCAAAAAAATTTAACTGCAAGGTACAACCTCACACATAAAATTGGAGTTTCACCTCACTTTTTAAAGTAATGTGATCTTATATTTTAAAATGTGAGGTGGGGTTCACATTTTATATGTGAAGCTGCAAGGTCCAGCCAAAAAATTACTTAACCTCTTAAAAAATTATATATTTTAAGCAATTGTGCATTCAATCGTTCAACTATAATGCCCTTGAAATTCGACTAAGGGTAAGTGTATTCCGAAACAAAATTTCGGACACAAACGTTACTTATAATTTTATTAGATAACACAATGAAAAAATATAATATTTTTTCAAAAATAATTTAAATTAAGAGTAAACTTCGTTAACTTATCATATTTGTTTATGTGTAATTTTTCTCTCTCATATATTTATGACAACAAATTGATATTAAAGTTTTAAGATTTATTAGTGATCTAAAATTAAGAAAAAGATTATGTTCAATAATATGAAATCGAGAAGTTCTATCAAATAAAATAGTTTTGAATTTTTTAGCACTGGGTTTCGAGATCAAGTTTTTTACTAAACTTTTTAACATAATAATTAATAAAAGATGCCCTTATTGCCACTTCTTATAAGTATATTTTATCTTTTGATTTTAGCAAATAAGTTTTCGATAGTACATAAAATGTCGTATAATATAGCGGTAAAATAGTTCTAACATTAAAATTTGAGATTCATTGATAATATATTAAATATCTACTTTTGTATACTTTTTTCGTACTTAATATCAAGTAAAAATTGTCACAGGTTGATGCGTGACATTACATGACAACTTTATTATAACATGTCCTGGATCCGGGATGCTTTTAGGGTCTAGATCGGGGCTAGCTAAGTTCAAGGAGCATTTAAGCAAGGCCTTAAGGATGGCCCCGGAGCCCCCTCCCCCACCTCTAGCTCACCTTTCCCCTTCCCCTCTTCCTCACCTTCCCCATTCTTCCCTTTCCTTTGTCCTGCCGGCCACAGATCAGCTCCCCAATCCTCTTCGCACCTTAGATCTAGAGGTAGCAGTCAACTTCACATCCATTAGAGCCACAAATCAGCCTCTCAATCCTCTTCACACCTTAGATCCAGAGGTAGCAGTCAACTTCACATCCATTAGAAACCCAGTCCAAGGCCAGTCCAAGACCAGTCGTGTTGTCAAGTTGGAAAATGTCACCAAGGCAATGGAGGAGCATCCAGGAGGCAATGCAAGAGGAAATCGAGATCCCCTTGGTGGAGGTTGAAGCCAGATCCCAGGAACTCAAAAGGGCCCTCATCGGCCGTATCCTCGAGGGTGCTGGCACGGTGGAGAAGCTCATATCTGACCTTTCATTGATTTGGAACCTGAAGGAGCTGATACAAGTTACGGGATTTGGGTAACGCTTACATTCTAGTTACATTTTCTAATGATGAGGAACACATGCAGATCCTTATAGGTAGTCCGTGGAACCTATGGGGACACATCCTCCACTTTATGCAAGCAAAGTCGTTCTTTAGATCAGAGGAGGCGCAACAGATCTCGTCTCTGGTGTGGATACAATTGCCATGATTGGCATATGAACTGGGTTGCTCTAGATCGCTTACTCATATAATGTCTCACTTTGGTTGCCCGTTGAAGATGGAACACCAACAGGAGGAGAACAGTGGAGGATTTTCCAAAATATGTGTTGAATTTGATTGTCGAAGCCGATCAAGCAAGGAGTGTGGATCAAACAGGCGGACGAGAATCAGTACTTTCAAAGATTTCTTTACAAGAATTTACCACTATTTTGCTTTCGTTGTGGACATGTAGGTCATTGATTGGAGGGTTGTTCGAAGAACCAGGGGATGTCGATCCCGGTTGCAAGCAAAGGTGATGCCGCCGGTAGCGTCCTGCTCTACGACCCGTGGATGTAGACACCTTCGATGGGGCGACGTCAAGTGCTTGCTCAACAGGCTCAGGTGTACATGTATTCTTGGAGATCCGCTTCTAGACATGATTGGAGGAGGGGCAGATCCAGCCGGAGATTGCCGCAAAGTCCATAGAGGCAGAAGGGAAGCATGAACTGGATTCGTCCAACTGAACCACAACAAACCAGAAGCATGCCAACCGTGTCTACAACTATAGCCCTAGATGAGTTGCAGCCATTAGATTCTCGTGCAACGATGGGATCTAATGACCGAAGCGATACTCAATCCAACGGTCAAATCCCAATGGGTAGCACATCTAATGCTGAGTTGAATCATGTGGCAAGAGAGCAGCTTGGTCATTTTGAGCAACAAGATTTTATCAAGGAAAAGGAGGGCCAAGATCCGACAACATCAACAAGGCACTCCGATCACGAGCCACGTGTCCCGCAGTCACATGCTTCACCATTCGAGAGCGCTCTAGATAATACTGAGTTCAACCCTTTCTCCCAAGAACAGTGCCCTTGCAAATATGGAAAGAGCAACAACTTCAGAGAGAGCTCCCGTGAGAAGATCAAGGGCATTCCTCTCTCCGGCCTCCAACCCTGGTACCCTGCGCATGCAGAAGTCACCTGCATCGTTGCCCGCTCAGGGAGAGAAGACATGGTCCATTCATGAAGCCCTGTGGAGCAAATGAAGGCTACACTTGTGGAAATGGGTTCGGAAGAACACTCATCAAGGAGGGACTCAAAGGAAGAGGCGAAGGAGGATTCAAACCTTGAGTGGGGTTCATGGAACACAGTAGGCAGAAGAAAAGCAAAACCCCCCATTCCGGCACCTCGTACTCTCAAAAGCAAGAGCAAGGGCAAAGGTAAGAACGTTAATAATAAGGGTTCTAATATAGTTATTGATCATATGTAGGCTATCAGCCATAGAGAATCCAGGGAAGGCTTGGCCAACCTGGACCTCAACATATGAGGCTGCTGGAATGGAACTGCCGGAGGGCGCTAAGAAGTAAAGTCCGGGATCGCCTCGCCGGCATACTCCGCAACCAACAACCGGACATATTAGTATTGGTTGAAACACACACCACAAAAGTTAGCTCAGAAGAAGTTGTGTGCAAGATGGGTAGAGACTGGCAAGGGTACTGCTCAGAAGGAACTGGGGCTTCCGGAGGCATCATCTTGGCTTGGAAGGGGAAGGAAATAAAGGTGACCCACTCCTTCTCTCATCACATTTTTTACATGTTGTTGTGTCCACATTTGATTTCTCATGTCTCTTGACATGTGTCTTGCTAGCAACTTACCCAACTCTAGGGAAGCCCTCTGGAGTCACTTGTTGAGAATAAATACTGGGGAAGCACCCTGGGCAATTGTAGGAGACTTTAAGTCAATCTTTCTTCCAGATGATAAAAAAGGAGGTAAGCCCTTTCAGCTCACTAGATCTATTTGTCGGTTCAGGGAACTTATAGCTGGCCATGGATTGATTGATCTTTCGTTAGAGGGAGGTAAATTTACTTGGTGCAACAATAGGTAGGATCGGCTAGGATATGGTGTAAATTAGATAGAGTCCTCATGAATTCACAATGGTTGTTGAAATTTCTAGGGGTCAAACTTGAGGCTCTGGACCGAACATCTTCGGATCATGCACCTTACTGCTAAATACACACTCTAGGATTAGAAAATCAAAATCCTTTAAATATGAATTATTTTGGATTGAATACCCTGAGGCTAGAAACATAGTACAACAGATATGAGATTCAAGGTCTCATGGAACACCTTTAAATCATTCCTTGAATTTGGTAAAATGAAAAACACAATTACGAAATAAAAATAACCTAGGGCCACTAGAAACTAAAGTGAAAACAGTTAAGAAGGAGATAGCTAGGTTAGAAGGGAGGGATGAGAAACAAGGTTTGGACAAAAATGATCTGGGTAGGCTTAGATCCTAGTACCACCAACAGGCTGCCTTGCTTAGACAAATAACCCTAAAGTGGTGGTCAAAATCAAGGGTTAGGTGGCTAAGTCAGGGGGACAGAAACACAAAATTCTTTAATTTAACTACCATGCTAAGACATAAAAGAAATCTGATTCATAATCTTAACTCCTCTAGTGGGGCAAATCTGACCAAAGACCAGTGCATTCTCCATGAGTTTGTAAAGCATTACAAGGAGTTATGGCAATGCCCTTCTTCATACCCAGTTAATATATAAGACTGGCATGAGTTACCTACTCTCCCGCAATATCTCATACCAGACCTAGAGTCCCCAATTTCTACCAAAGAGGTTAAGTCAGCTTTCTAGTCACTACCCCAGGTAAGGCACCAGGGCCTGATGGGTTCACATTGGAGTCTTATAGGAAATATTGGGATATTATGGGAGGCACATTAACTCAGGAGATAATTCACTTCTTTAGCTCAGGGATTATGCTAGGGGATTGGGCTAAAACCTCATTGATCTTCATACCTAAAGTAGACAATCCAAGAATAGTAAGTGATTATAGGCTGATATCCTTATGTAATATAATATATAGAGCAATATCCAAGATATTACCAACTAGGTTAAAATATGTGTTACCAATCATAATTGACCCATCACAACCAGCTTTTGTAACAAACATACCCATTCATGATAATATTTTGATATGCCAGGAGTTAGCTCACTCCATGACTAAGGGAATTAGGAAAGACATGCTACTTAAGGCAGAGATGGCTAAGGCTTTTGATAGGGTGGTTTGGAAGGCTATAGAAAATGTATGAATATAATGAGATTTTCATCCAAGTTCATCTCCTGGATTATGGCTTGTGTTAAATCTTCCACATTCTCATGCGTGATCAATGGTACCCCATCATCATACTTTAGGAGTCAACAAGGAATTAGGCAAGGAGATCCCATGTCTCCTTATCTTTTTACTCTCATATCACAAGTTTTGTCGTCATTAATGAATCACAATGTAATTTCTGGCTCATTAACTCCCTATTCCATAGGAACCTTCTCCATCAACCATCTCCTTTATGTGGATGACTTAATCATTTGTGTTATGGCTACAGTAATTTTTTTTTACAATAGTTACTAAAACTATGGAGTTATACAACATCCTAACTAATCAAAAGTTTAACCCCTAGAAGTTTATCTGCCTCCAAAATTAGACCATTGAAGGAAAAAATGCCATCAAAGATAAATTAGGAACGAGAATTGGATCTTTTCCTTTCAGCTACTTGGGCACTATGATATCATACAAATACATTCCCACACCCACACAGGCTAAACTGGTAGATAGGGTGGCGTCTAGAATATCAGTTTGGAAAAATAGAATCTCTCAACATGGAGGGTAGATCTGTATTTAATAAAATTAGTCCTTAATTATGTGCCCAATTATTCAATAGAGGTCTCATACATCTCCGGGGGTGTCCTAGATAGTCTGGAGAGACTTGCTAGGGGTTTCTTGTGGTCAAGAAAAAAAGGTGGTAGAGGTCTGCACTTGATTAATTGGGAGACAATCCAACTTCCAAAAACATGTGGTGGTCTAGGAATCAGAAATTCCAGGTTAATGAGAACTGCTCTTCAGGCTAAACTACTGTTTAGGATATTGAATGAGGAAAACACACCTTGAGCGAATCTAATTATTAATAAGTATGGTCCTCTTCACCCCTGGAGCCAGAAGCCTTAGCAGAGTAATTCACATATGACTTGGACCTGGAGGATGATTTTAAAATCTCTAGAGATAATTAAGCATGGTATTAAAAAGCATATAAGTCAGGGCTTAAAAACAAACGTATTAAAGGACCCGTGAATTTTCTGCACCCCTTGTGGTTAATGCCTACATTTATAAATGTTAATGTGCTCAATCCTAATATGTGTGTAAATGATCTCATGCTGAATAATTGTTGGAATGTTCCTTTTTTTGCATCAATGTTTTGGTCCTACTTTGGTGGACCACATACTTGATATATTTTTACCTGCACATGCTGATGATGACCAATGGTGTTGGGTGCATGACACCCAAGGTAGAGCCACTGCTCGTTCTGTGTATTACTCCATATGTCGCCAGCTGAACCCAACACAAAGACTTGGAGGGCCAACTTGGAAGGTAGTTTGGAAGCTAAACATATCGCCTAAAATTAATGTCTTTTTGTGGAAGCTCTTGCAATTTCGTCTGCCTACGAAGGAATATCTGTCAACTTTTATTTCAGATCTTGATCTTTTGTTCCCTATGTCTGGCCTTTTTCCTAAGTCAGCAAAACATCTGTTCTTTTACGTGCCCTGTGGCACTGGAGCTATGGGGTCATTTTGAGTCACAGGTCGCCTATAAATTCCAACACCGAGAGAATTGGCATTTAGATAGTTGGGTACATGAGGGTTCCTCTCTATCTGCCGAGTCAATGCGTAAACTTCAAGCCTTATTTGCTTTCTCTTTATGGAGTCTTTGGAGTTTAAGAAATGACATACTTTATAAATCTCGGTCCGCAATCGTCCCTACGGTTTGGATAAAAGCTTTGGCTGGTTTCACGAGTATAATTCACACCATTTTTCTGAGGCAACTCGCCCTTAGGATCGACGCATGATCCAGTGGGAGTCCCCTCCCCCTGTCAGGGTTAAAATTAACTCGGACGGGTCCTTCATCAGCGCTGGGGAAAGAGGGGGAGCAGGTTACATTATACGCACTAATGAGGGTTCTGTCTTAGCTACATGTGCAATAGGTTATCGCACATCAATGACACTAGAGGTAGAAGCTAAAGGCGCGCTGGAAGGGATAAAGAGAGCTATAATGGAAGGATATCAGGACGTTATTCTCGAGTTAGATTCATCGAACCTGGTGCAGTTCATCAATGGTAGAGTTCGCCCACCAGGAAGGCTATGGAATATTTTGGGAGATATTAAACATTTTTCTAAGAATTGTAAGCTTTAATTGTAATCACTGTTATAGGGAAGCAAATATGGCTGCAGACTCTTTAGCGAACTTCGACATGCTAGGCAATGCCAATCTTTTTTGGGGAGAAGACCCTCCTCCAGGTCTGCGCTAATATTTTGTACTGCGACTCAAGCGGATATTCAGATTTTGGATAATTAAAATCTTCCTTTAAAAAAAAAAGTAAAAATCGTCACCTGGTGAGATCCGTTCATGTTGCCAAGGGCCTACAAGATTGTCCATTTGTATATAATTTCGAAAGTTTTGTATATACCATTGTATGCTTTTGAAGAGACACTGAGAATTTGCATGCTAAGTGACATTAATATTTGGTATCAGTAACTCATCTTCGTCGCATTCATTCGAACATCAGATTAGGAAGTGTTAATATCCTGGACATCGATCCTAGACCTTAATCGAAGAAATATTTGATATTGATAATTTATCTTGTTTATTTTGTTTGAAATTTTCAGAATGTTTTTTATTGCATTACAATATCGAGTAACATTTTTGTATAATCAAATTATTCATTCAATTAAATTTTAGTTTGCATTTATAATAAAATAATTTTATTTGATTCTACTTTTTAAATTTTGTTAGATAATTTACAAACGGCTTCGCTTGTTTTATGCGTCCTCACATTTCTTATAATTTTTTAATAATAATACATTATTATAGTTTTAAGTAATACTTGAGAGCATTATAATAATTCTACGTTTATAATATCGTAATAAATTTAATTCTAACTTACGTTAGTATTTATCAAAATATTATATAATGTTTATCGATGGTTCAAATTCTTTATTAGTTAAAACGTAAATGTCCCAAAAAACCATCCAAGGCCCATTTGCTTTCATTTTCTAGATCTAAAAATTACCTTAAATCTTTTCAGAATTAAAAAGCTTAAAATATTATGTCCAATTGGATCGATCTTTTAGGTTTTTTTATTTTCGATATTTTACTTACACCTAACTCTGTATGAGAAATAATAATTCGTTTTCGTCCAAAATACCATTATTTTTTTGTAAATAGAAAATTATTTTCTATTTGATTAACTAAATTTGAATTCTCAAAAATTAACAAATAGTATTATTTTTTTCTAAAAAAAAGACATTAAAACAAAACTTTCATTGTAATAGATAATCGTCAATTAAAAAAATGTCACCTGTTTCCACGAAGCTTCCCCATAACATATATAATTCTCAAGAGGAAACCCCTCGTCTGTAACTCAAACAAGCACCGGAGAGAGAGAGAGAGAGAGAGAGAGAGAGAGAGAGAGAGAGAGAGTGAGAGAGCATATATAATAAGAGGTATATATTCTTCTTCTACCTCTCGCTCCTCCGGTTCCCTTCCTTTTCTTTGCTGCTACTGTCCGGGTTTGAGTTCGACAGTCGATCGCTCTCCTGCGGACTTCAGTGTAATGGACGCCCGGCAGACTATTTTCTCCCCCAGCAACGGCGACGAGGAGGCCGGCGATCCCAGGAGGGTGAGTCAGATTCTAATTGCGTGTTATGTTATGTGTGTGGGTTAGTGTTCAATGTTGCCTCAGATCACAATTTTTATTTAATCTTGCATTTATTTTCGTAAACATTGTTGATGCACATACAGTGATTTTTTTGTTTATTTATTATGTTTACTTTGATATTGTGTGTGATATGGGGTTAGCGAAGGACTGTTTATTTATTTATTTATTATGTTTATTTAAGAAACGCAGTCTTGATGGGACGATGGTTGTGAAAATAGTACGTAATAAAAAATCTCTTCTTACTCATCAAACTCACAGCTTGCGCCCATTAAAATGATGTTAAAACGATAACTTTTTTCGGTAATTCGGGGTTATTAGCATCCGATTAATTCGGCATTTGAAGAGCGCGCGAGAAAAGATCATTCCTCTGACTTATTTTCGATGATCTAAAATTTTCAAAATCAATCATCGACTCTAATCTTACGAGGATTCGGCGATTCTACCGTCTTGACAATATGATTCTCTATGCCTTCTCTGCGTTTTTTCTATTGACGAACTTCCACCTGCACCAAGAAGAACGACAAATTTCCTCCGCCACTCCCCTGTTCTAGCAGCGGACTTCCATGACCACCCAGTGCGCCGTCTCAATTCCTTGTGTTTGCATCTACAATCATCTCCTAGATCTTCACAGTGAACCTCTCGATGTATGACGATCCCTGCAACCCCACTAATGGTCGCCTGCAAATCATCTATCGCAACTCTGTTCGTCCACTTTCTCCCACGCACGCAGCCACCGAAGCGGAAGAACATACACTTGTGAATAGAACCAGAATTAAGGCGAGTTCACTCCAGATTTCTAACATTTTCGTGATCTCCTTGCATGATTCTCTTGCCCGGGCCACGTCCCATGTTCTCTCTTTCCACATCCCCTGTTCTCTCTAGGTAACACATGCCATGGAGAAGATGAACAGGACATCTACTGTAGTGATTCATCCTAACCATTGATTTAACTAATCTAATCTCATCTGTAGATCTATTATATTTAGCTATTGAATCTGCACCACTAATATGTTTCTCTCTAGTTAAATCCTAGGCGTCCATTTTATTCATTGGTAAAAACCGTTTTTTTATTTATTTTATTACGCGTACATTGCTAACTTGACGTAGATTTATTTTATCTTAAATCACTAATTCTGTTTAGATTTCTTTTGGTTACAGAATCTAATTTATTTATTAATTAAAGTTCACGTACATATTATTTTTATTTGTATAATCTTATCCACATGGAACATGGTTTATGATGCATATGCTTATTATCATTTGTTAATTTGTTTAAACCACAATGTTATCAGAATTGAATCGAACATTGATCCGGAGGAGCATCTAAATCAGGTTTAACCGATCGAATCGATTAAACCAGACGATCAAATCGGATAAAGAATATTAAATTAACATATGATTTATAATTTACATAAAGAATCACAAATAAGTAATTAAATATGAAAAGAAATTAAATTTATTTTTAAAATTTTCGATCGGTTAATATTTTATTTGATAAAAAATATTAATAAAAATATATCTTAAACAATTATCTATTTAAACATAAATATCAATTAAAAAAATTCTTTTATAATTAAAAAGAAAAAGAAAAAAGTAAAAACTAATTTAAAAGATTTTGAACTATAACTTTTTTCATGGCCTAGTTACTTCAAAACTCACTTCTTTCTTTTGAGTCTAATTTTTCTTTTAAACTGATCGGTTCATTAAAATAATCAGTTCAAGCGTTTCAACCTTTATTTTTTTCGAATTTTGATCGATTGATTCGACCGATCCAACTTATTTCTCAATTTTTTCATCGAATCAGAACTGGATTAAGCCTCGATCGAACCGATTGAACCGACCGATTCAGTCCGATCCGGTTCCGACTGGTTTAAACAGTTTTTTTAAATTACAGCTTAGTCAAAGACCATTTTGCTGTTAAAATAGGAATATTAAAATTATATCTAGCATTATAGGTCAAGACCATCATTTAAATTCTTGTTTCGAAGTACACTTAATTAGTTTAAGATTGTTTATCAAGCCACACATAATACTTTAGGAAGCCGGTGATTTATTTCACTTAAAACATTATTTTTTATTTTTTTAGCCATCTTCAAAACTGAATGTTCTCGCATACAAATTGTTATTGTATTATTTTCTTTCAACTATTTTCGTGTACTATCGAGGTCTATAAAATTTAAAAGAGCATACAATTTGTTTGTCTACGTTGTCATCAATCTTTATCTAGAGTACATTTCTAGTCTCGGCGACATTATTAATTTTTTTTGTAACTTGAACATTATTTAACTTTTATTCAAATATATTTTCTGAAAATTATTTTATGAAATTTAATTTTTTAAAATTATTTTATTTTGGAAATTACCTTATTTTCTGAAAATTATTTAAGGACATTTTTTATGTTCATAAATTATTTTAAATTTTATTTAATTATATTTTTCGGAAAATTTACTTAAAGAAATTTTATTTTTGATATAATTTTATTTTAAAAAATTATTCAAGAATATTTTATTTTTCAGAAATTTATTAGATTTTATTTAAGACTATCTTCTGAAAATTATTTAAAGAAATTTTATTTTCAGAAATTAGTTAAATTTGATTTAAGTCTTTTTTTTAAAATTTATTTAAAGAAATGTTATTTTTGAAATTTTCTGAAAATTATATAAGAACATTTTATTTTCAGAAATTATTTTGGAAACCTTTTGAAGTATATTTTCTAAATTTATTTAATTTTTTTACGAAAATAATTTTGAATTTTTGTTTGAGGCCAAATTTAAAAATTGTCTAAATTACATCTTATTTTTGGAAAATAATTTTAAAATTTCACGTAAGATTACTTAAAGAATTTTTTTAAACTATTTTTGAAAATTAAGATTCTCTTTTAAAGGTTAATCTCATCTTCAGATATTACATGTTTTGATACTTTACATACGTATATTCATCATTATTGTAAATCGACTATTACTACCTAATCAAATAAGAAACACCAGAACAATGTACACCGAGTATTAAAAAAAGGACTTCCAAGACTATTGCGACTAAAATGTCAAAGATCAAATGTCTTAATGACGTCGATTATGATATGTTAAGCTGAAAAATTAAGTATGAACTAATTCACGAGAATCTGAATGACTACATCGACTCCACTACTCCCAATCTTTTTTAGGGTGCCACAAATGAACAAAAGAAGGCCAACGAGAAAGCAAAAGAACAATGGGAGAGGAACGATAAGAAGGCTAAAACCTTCATACTGATCCATATGGAGGATGACCCGTATAAGGGTCTCCGAGAATCTTAAGATGATAGTCATGGCTAAGGATTTAACCTCCGCAGGGATAGTCCTACCAGAAACTTTGTAGGTGACAGCGGTGCTGAACAGTTTGTCATCTTCATTCGACATGGCTGCCACAATGCTACGACTTAACGGAACAGTCAAGTCAGTCACAAACTTGTCGGTCCAGCTAGCCATAGAGCAAAATATGGCTAAGAACAAAAAGAAGGTGGAGATCTTCGAAGCCGAAGAGGTGGAAGAAGAAGAAGTGAACACCGCACTCCACCGAAAGAATGTAGGACTAAATAGGAAGAAATTTAAAGGGCGCGCAAAGACAGTAAGAGGAGCATGTTTTAATTGTGGAAAGTTTGGACATTTCAAATCCAAGTGTCTCACAGGAAAGAAGTTGGGCCAGAATAGGACCCCGCAAAGAAAATGCCCTAGCAAGACTGAGTTCGTTGGAATCATCGAGTGAAATGCTGCGACGATAGATGTTGAAGGGTGGTGGATCGACTCTGGAGCGACCCGCCACATCGCAAAGATAAAAAAAATCTGGTGGACTTCAAAGAGCTGAAAGCTGGAGAACAGAGGATATTCATGGGTAACAACACCTATCTGGATGTTGAATGTGTTAAAAAATATATGTTGGATTTGTGGGACAATATTATGGTTATCCATGATGTGCCGCATACACTAGGGATCCGCCGAAGCCTCATCTCAGTCTTTGTTCTCATAAAGAAAAACTTAGAAGTTCGTTTTTGTAATGATCGTGTAACCATAGAAAAAATGGTAGGGTTTTGGCCATGAAAAAACTTATATCTGGTCATGACTTATTTTGTTTGACGGTCAAGAATAATGAAATAATGAATGTCTTTTCTGAATATTTTTTTTCGTTTTATGTCAGATTATGATATCTGGCATGAGAGATAGATCATCTTGAAAAGGATAAAATGAAACTTAATAATGACAATGAACTTAGTACCTAACATATCAGGAATAATGACATATCCTTGTGAATATTGTTTGACCGGTAAGATAACTCGAAAACCTTTTACGATAAGAACAAGGTCGAAGGGATTGTTAGAGTTGGTTCATTCGGATATTTATGGTCCACTTAGTGTTGCTACACATAGGAATACATATATCACATTCATTGACGATTATTTTAAGTTCTCCTATGTCTATCTCTTGGAAAGAAAAGATGGGGCTTTTGAAATGTTTAAGAAATATAAGACTAAAGTGGAGAAGAAATTGGGGAAACCAATTACAATTTTAAAGACAAACAAAGGAGGGGAGTGCACCTCTTGATAATTTGAGACCTATTGCATTTAGGAAGGCATATGTAGGCAAACTATAATGTCTTATACGCCACAACATAATGGTATGACATAGAGAAAGAATATGACTTTGATGAATGCAGCAAGATGTATGTTGTCTCATTTTGATCTTTCCAAAAGTTTTTGGGTTGAAGCAATGATGATTGCAAATTACATACAAAATAGAATTTCTATCAAATTCGCAGAATTAACACCATATGAAGTATGAAATGACATTAAACCCGAGTTGGGTCATCTCCGAAAATGGGAATGTAAAGCGCATGTCTTAGTTTCAATTCAGCTTCGGGACAAGCTGAACTTTAGGACGGTGACATGCAGATTTATAGGATATATTGATACATCCAAAGGGTATAGATTCTTCTAAAATGAGAGAGGTCTTATCGAGAGTCGAGATGCAATCTTCTTGAGAATGAAAAGGAAGATGTGCATGAAGAAGAGGGTCATGAGCCTCTGATTATCCTTGGGGATAATGAAGTTAACTCGGAACAAAACGCATTGGACATAAGTCCAACAGTGGGAGATGATATTCATGATATCATACCTTTGGAAGAACTGGATGAACTCATACAATCCAAATAAGAAACAAGAGACCCTAGACGACGCCCGCATATTTAGATGACTACCAGCTGTACGGATGCGAGACTTCGTGTTACATCATTAATGTTGATATAGAGAATTATAGAAATTTTCTTTTTTATGATGAAATGGTTGCTTCGGAGGAGTCGATATCATGGTTGACTGCCATTAGAGATGAGTTAGACTCCATTGATTGGAACGACGTATGGGCATTATGTGAGTTGTCAGTTGGTCAACAGTCAATAGGATGCAAATGAGTATTCAAGAAAAAGTATCGGATGATGGTACTATTGATAAGCACAAAGCTAGATTAGTTGCTAATGGTTATACTCAGAAAATCAGTATTGATTTTCAGAAAATCTATTCTCCGATAGCTAAGTTTGCATTTATTAGGATCATCTTAGCGTTATTCCAAATAGATGTTAAGACATCATTCTTCAATGGCGAATTGGGTGAAGACATATATATGCGACAACCTGATGGTTTTCATATGCAAGGTCAGGAGAATAAGGTTTAGAATTTAAAAAAAATATTATATAGCTTAAAGCAATTATCACGTCAATGGTACAAAAAGTTCCATGTGACAATTGTCCAATTTGGTTCCGTTGCGAAAAAAATTGGATCATTGTGTATACATCAACAGTCCATAGGATGCAAATGAGTATTCAAGAAAAAGTATCGGTTGATGGTACTATTGATAAGCACAAAGCTAGATTAGTTGCTAAGGGTTATACTCAGAAAAATCGGCATTGATTTTCAGAAAATCTATTCTCCGATAGCTAAGTTTGCATCTATTAGGATCATCTTAGCGTTATTCCAAATAGATGTTAAGACATCATTCCTCAATGGAGAATTGAGTGAAGACACATATATGCGAGAACCTGTTGGTTTTCATATGCAAGGTCAGGAGAATAAGGTTTAGAAGTTAAAAAAAATATTATATAGCTTAAAGCAATCATCACATCAATGGTACAAAAAGCTCCATGTGACGATTGTCCAATTTGGTTTCATTGCGAAAAAATTGGATCATTGTGTGTACATCAAAAAGAGTGGGAGCAAGTATATCATAATGTCATTATAGGTCGATGATATTTTGCTCGTCGAAAATTATGTCACAATTCTCAATGAGATAAAAGAAAAATTAAGCAAGGAATTTGAAATGAAGGACATGAGATAAACATTCTATGTTCTTACAATTCAAATTACTCAAGACATGAACTCAAGAGTTTGAGTCAAGAACGTATCTCAATAAGATACTTAGACAACTTGGGATGCAAAACAACACCCCAACACCAACATTTATTTTGATAGAGAAACGTGTGATGACCAACTCCGACATAGTTGATCGTTAGGCGTTACGAGGGGGTAAAATAGACATAACACTATATAAAGTTCAAATATTTGAACATTGCAGAAACATGATAAGAAAAATGAACTAACTTTCGGAATTGTCAAAAATTTCGGTAGCATTTCGGCATAAAATGGATAAATGACAAAACGCCCATGTATACAACAATTTATATAAACTGAATATATGATAAAAGGAATAAGTATCCATAAAAATATAATGGTTGTGATCACAAGAGCACGATGACTCAATAATAGTATACGAACATGAGGAACATTGATTCTCGGGAATCCACAAGTGGGATATAATCAAAATCTCAAATCTGAATGGCCAAAACGGATGAATAACATGAGAAAAATGAAAAGTTAGGAACTATACAAGTTTCCTACTCATAAATAAATGCTATAAGAAAAGATAACTGGACTATTCTAGTCCGTCGACCTCACACATGTAAAAATCCCAACCCATGAACATCACAAGCATATCTAACAATCATTACCTGCAAAATGGGAAAAGAGGGGTGAGCATAAAAATGACTCAGTGAGTGGAGGGAACACAATATCGAAAAACAAAAAAACCGAAACCCATAATGCAATACGATAAAATGGCGATAAAACAATGCAGTGAATGCTATGTAAAACTTTTGTCCTCCTTAGCTACAAAAGAAAGCAAGTTAAAGGAGGAAGAAACACTCACTAAGGTCGTACGACCAACGCAAAATCCTAAGTGAGTTATTGTGCAGATTGAGACATGCCAATCATAAGCGGTCTTAATAGTTTACCTTCATCGACGTCATCCACCTAGGGAAGCAGTAGTATGCCAAGTATTTAATCGTTGCCGCTATGAGTATGACTTAATAGTTGTCGCACCTACTTGGAGTAGATCATTCTTCGATACTATGCAAAAATCACATCATAAGGCGGTTTTTATTATGACATGCCATATATGTATGAAGGCACATGCATTTCATAAAAGAGCATCTCGTAAAGGATACTAATCTAGGGAGAATCATCAAATCCCGCAAAATTCAAAAACATAATAAAAACCATTGATAAGTCCATAAAAGGAACAAGTGCCACATTTTCATTAATATAAGCATGATATAATTAATTTAAAGCATGTCACACACTCATTCATTTCATATGATGCAGAGCATACACATGGATGCAATAATCCATCCCGAAATGACATCTTACCTTGGCGTAAGACTATAGACTACTATTAGAGCATAGTTAGTGTCATTGTGATAATTCCACTCATCTCGATATCGCGTGGCCTCGTAAAACCCAACGCGTCTGAGTCCAAATCAATCACAACAAGAACTTAACCATAAGTTTCATAAATGCTTTATTAAACTCATTTCTGATACTCTACGACTCGAATTGATGCTCATGACAATTTTACTCTAATTAAGATATACTTTCCTATTTACTTGTTACTTTCACTCGAATTGACCATAATTATCTATTTATTATGACTAATTAGTGTTTATGTGACTAATTATCCTATTCTACTTATTTCTGCCAATTTAACATAACATATACTAATCCTACCAACTTGTCATAAAGATCATTTTAAAATCTAATTCTTATCATGCTTAACATAATGACTACATGAATATGTTAATAAAAACCCTAAACTACGTATCACATTGAAATCTAGTACATCTTCTAGACGTTAACATTTATATTAGAACTTCTAACCATGACTTATCACTTTTATATTAGAAACTTCTAATTATGACTCACCACGTACAATGTGGAGTGATTCTATGCGTCCGTGGATCTCATGAGCTCTAACTCTCAAGTAATGCGGTTGTGCGCTACATATCAAATAATTTTGACAGTTATACAAACATATGTGTTTATTTATAAAAATCAGCACAAGTTCACATATGATTCATAAGTCGACTCACCGCATGTGAATCACAATGGAGTCGCAAACACTTTGGGTTCGACAAAAGAACTCCGGGTAACAAGTGAAGTCCCTACACACGACCAATCAGCCATGTTACCATTTTTATCTAGGATGACTCAAAACTTGAATTAAAACATAATTAAACACATAACACTCATCACGGGCAGCCTAAAGTCAAACAAGTGCCTAATCGATCTTGACAACACCAACTAGCCGGATAAACTGAAAATCAGCATATGAAACATTTCAGAACAGCTAGCATTTAACCCTAATTACCTACGTATTAAATCTGAATTCATACATCTCACCAAGAATAACTCGCGGCACGTCGTAATCTGATGTATCGTGAATGTCAACTTGAATCTAAAAAATCAACACATGTGCACATATACACATTGAAATCAGCAAGCATTTAAATCCTAGTTAACTGCTATAACCATTCTGTACACCCTCTAACTCACCTCAAACAACTCCAGAACACCTCAGAATCCGAAGGCTCCGCAGGTCCGACAACGTGTAATAATGGGCAGCAAAGGAAACCTAATACACCCATTACACTTTAGTTATCACCCTCCAAATTAATAACTATAAGTCTGCAGATGTTAAATTCAGTTCGCCGAGTGATTACTGAGAAGAACTAAAGTAAATGTGTGTCTAATTCCTTCTCGGCTCCAACGGCACACTCATGAACGAGAATCGAGACTGCCAAGTAAATCAAATATAAGTATCATTCGAGCTAAGCCAATCATATGGCTGTAACACTATCATAACTCACCAGAAAAGGCAGCAGGTATCGTCCCTCGCTCGCCTCTTCCGACTCTAGCAATATGCAACAGGGCAGCAGTTGTCACACATAGGAATTGCAAGTCATTACTCACGATATTAGCACTTTCTAATATATATGTCCCTCTTGTTGAATCTAGGATCCCGAGAATGTTTTGAATGATCACAAATTTGTAAGTGAACTCAGTCTGTACTAATGAACTTGTTTGAGCTGATTTCTGTAACAGGATATAGACAAGTTCAGTACAACGGTCGACCTGAGCTAAAGGAATGGACGACCACTGCATACGTGATATATATCAATGAAGTACCATAAGTGTGCAATGGGTGTCCTAAGGATATAAGCGGTCGACCAGTATCAGGAGGAGGAGGTCATATGAGCATAAGTGGAGCACAAACGGTCGACCAAAGATATGGAGAGGTCGACCAG
>LTAE01003809.1:5537-35399 GCA_001647135.1 Pontederia paniculata | reverse complement strand
CGCTTCATCTTCGGTTGGCCGATCTTGACCTTCTCTAGCTTCCATCTATCTATGATCGCCCGCTGATTGCACCCCAATCATCTCGGACGTCCACTCTCGAGTGAAGCCATCTGTCAAGCTCCTTCGGTCATCCGCTCCTCTTGCGGTCGTTCGACTTGACACTGCATAATCTACTTCAACTGCTCTGGTTGCTCGCTGATTGCACCTCAATCACCCGGATGTCCACTTCTGGAGTTGAAGGCCTTCGTCAAGATCCTTCGGTGGCCCGCTCTTCACCTTCGGTCGAACGACTTGACTTGTGCCAAAACCTCTAGCACACCTGTGGTCGTCCGCTGATTCTTCCTGAATCCATCGAGCGTCCACTGCTCATCCTTGATGATACTTCGAACGTCCGTTCATTCTACACTGAGATCCTTGGACGTCCGCTCTCTCCTCTATTAGTGCTTTGGTTGTCCGCTCACTTCCCAATTAGATCCTCGGACGTCCGCTAGAGCTTCCTCTGACAAGCTTCGGACGCTCGCTCATTTTCACTGAAATCTTTGGACGTATTTTCCTTCTCCTAACATTCTCCGGACGTCCACTAACTGCTCGTCAGATTCTTTGGACGTCCACCCTTCTTCTGTCAGATACTCTGGTCGACCGCTGCTTTAACTCTTCAGCCCTCGGACGACCTTTAACTCATCATCGGTCGTCCGCCCATTCTGCGATCATCCGATCTCCAGCCTTCATCAGCTCTGACAAACTCCTAGTCATCCACTTGTCTCCTCACCAAGACCCCGGACGACCTTTGTCTTCATCTGATATCCATCGATTGTCTGCATGCCTCCTTCGGTCGATCGATCTTCATCTAGTCATCTGCTTTGGTCGTCTGTCATTTCAACACCAGAGACTTCGGATGTCTACTCCATCCTTGGCAATCTCCCGGTCGTCCACTGTCTTTCCTCTGAAACCTTTGAACGTTCATTGCCTTCATCCTCAGATCTTCGATCGTCCTCTCTTCATGTTCGGACGACCTTTCCTTTACTTAGTCAAGAAACCTCTTCGACTAAGTCTCTTCACTGGACGTCCACTTCTCCTATGGACGACCATTGCACACATAGAGTTCTTCTGATATGTCTTCTATGAGCATAGGTCGTCTGTTCTTTAACTTTGGTCGACATATAATGCTCTGAACCTGAATATCCTGTGTTTCAGAAATCAGCTCAACAAGTTCATTAGTCCAAACTAAGTTCCCTCACAAATTTGTGATCATCAAAACATTCTCAAGATCCTAGATTCAACAGTAATACGCTGGGTCTGATAAACTCCTTGTCTAAAAGCTCTTGGATTTGCTTCTTCAGCTCTTGCATTTTTTGTTGGGGCCATTCGGTAAGGTTCTTTAGAGATTGGACCGGTACTGGGGACTAGCTCAATCTGGAACTCGATATCTTGCTTCGGTGGTAATTTCGAGATGTCATCCGAAAATGCATCTGGAAAGTCCTGGACCACGTCGATCTATTAAAGGTCTCTGGCTGGAGCTTCAGTGCTGACCACACTGGCCATATATCCTCTGCAACCCTTTCACAACAGTTTGTGAGCTTGCATGGCTGACACGGTCACTTGTTGTCATTTGAGCGGATGCCCCTTAATGTGACAAGTGAGCCTCCTTGGCCTCTGATGATGACCTTCTTATGCTTGCAGAGTACTGACACATCGTGCTACGACAGCCAGTCCATGCCTAGTATGACATCATACCCTGTCATGGGTATGACGATCAAGTCTGTAGAAAAATCTCTCCCCTCCACCGTGATGGGTATATCAGGGATGTACTTGGTGGCCCGAAGAGTGCCCATTGGAGTGTGTACATCTAGGATGCCCCTCAAATCATGTAAGGGAATATTCAGTATAAGAGCACAATCATTAGAGATGAAAGAGTGGGTGACACTAGAGTCAAATAATATTGTAGCAGGTAGACCAGCGACGTGTAGAGTACCTCTGATGACATCATTGTCATTTGGAGCTGCTTCGACTTCTAGATTGTAGACACGTCCCTAAGTGGGGGCATTGGTCCCTTCTGGAAACGATTATTTTGGGCCTCATTCCTCTTGTCTAGACAGTTCCTAACAAAATGTTCGAACTTCCCACAATGGATGCATGCTCCAGTCCTCCTCTTGCAGTCTCCAGTGTGGTGTCGAATGTAGAGGTTGCAGAAATCCCCACCCTGAGGTGGGTGTTGTGGCTGCTGGTCCCGTGGTGGTTGTGGTTGCTGCTGTTGGTGGTCCTGTCGAGGTGGTTCGTTACGCTGATGGTAAGGTCTTGCTCGATTGTTGTACCTATTATTGCGCCATTATTATGTCTGGGCTCTCACCTGTAGATCATCTGTAAGTTACAAGTTTGTATTTATTAGTGCTTACACTTATGCGCTTAACGACATTCCCACCTGGGCTTATTCTGAGCAGACCGATGTCCTGGGGCCCGCTAAGATGGAGTTTGTTGCACTGGGGCCTGCTGGAATGGAGTCTTCCTCATCCCTCTCTCTGATTATCAGCCTCGTCTTGCTCGAAGATCTTGGCCATTTCCACAGCCTCCTTGAAGGTAGTGCATTTCGAGCCAAGAGTCTTTGTCCTCAAGTCGGAACGCAATCCATGGATGAAGCATTTTGCTCTGTCCTTCTGGGTCTGAGCCGAGGTATGATACTTCTGCAGCTGGATGAACTTGGTCTGGTACTGCGCCACAGTCATCTCTCCCTGTCGAAGTTCTTGGAACTCCCGCTCCTTCAAAGTGTGCTGAAATTTAGGAATATATTTTTCCTCAAAGGCCTCCTTGAAGTCTGCCAAGTCCACCTCGTTTTCATCAGGAAACACAGTGAGCTTGGTGGTATTCCACCAATCTTTGGCGTCCTTCACCAGGTGATGGGCGGCATACAACACTTTCTTGTTGTCAGCACACTACATCAATGCGAGAGTCTCCTCCATTGAGTCCAACCATCTCTCAACCTCGTCACAGTCATCCTTTCCAACATACACCAGAGTTTGGAACTTCAGGAACCTCTCAATGATATCTTTCTTGTTAGAAATTTTCTCTTTCTGCTTCACCAGCACTCGGCTACTCTCAGCCTCCTGTTGAGCCTCACCCTGAGCCTCACCCTGCAGCTGAGAAGCGCGGGTAGCCATGCATTTGGAAACCATTTCCTATTTCCACATAAATAACAATGCCATTAATTTAAATCAATACTAAAGGGTTAAGGCCTTACTTTCTCCATACTCTGGCTGGTGCTGCGATTGCTCGTGGTGTTTGCACAGGGACAATCTAACTACACTAGGGACGCCAAGAGAGTCCCGACTTTAGGCTTTGATACCTAACTGTAACGTCCCCAAACCCACACCCCGACACGTGGCCAAGATTTGGACCTGGGGACGCTACTCTTAAGCTCTGACCCTTTGACTAGTCAACAAAAAAATGCGGAATAAATATAGGAATTGAAACAAGACTGAGATGACTAAAGGGTCTAATATATAAAATGCGGAAGATAAACAGATAAAGAGTCTACATGTATCTCAACAACAAAGAGTGCAATATTTTGGCTGGTAGCCATACAACTCAATAAATCAAAAATAAAAGACCTAATGATAAATGAGACTCAAAGGCCCATCCATCTGCAGATAGTATCTACCACGAGCATCAGCTGCTGCGCACACCACCAGCAGCAGGAATCCACCACAACCTAGTTATATATGAGATTCAACACAGGAGAAACAATATCCCATGAGCATAAAACGCTCAGTATGTAAGGCAACAAGTACATAAAATAAGTAAGTAGATATCAACATGAAGATGGCATTTAGTCAGGCTTTTCTACTCAGATCAATGATCATAACAATAGATATAATACTCTAAGCCTGCTCTAAATATAAGGTTAAGATCATACTCTCCTAGAACAACATCAGGGGTTCATACCTACCTTTCAATATTACATCTACCCTGGAACAATATCTTGGAACACAATCATGATTGTATCTCATGTTCTGGAACATCATTAGAATATAGATAGGGTAAACACATCCTGGAACGACATCAGAATTATATCTCTGCCCTGGAACAGCATCAGAACATAGACATAATACTTGAAACCTTGTATTAGTGTAAATGTTTTAATATGAGTCATCTTAGCAATCTTAGATCTTATCTCATTAATATATTCGGATGACTTTGTGATAAATTAATTAATCGTTCATGAGTCTTCCAGAAATGCCGACTGTCAGCTGTGGTGCACTACCATAGCCAATGCCCAAAAAGGAAGGATGCACGTGAATCCTCTTCGTTGAACAGCGGGAGCAAGTTAAACAACAGGAACTAGGTAGCAGTCACGCCACCCGCCCTATATAATTCACTCTGGTGACTCCTAAACAATGGCCGCCGTCCTAGTTGTGTTATTAAACTTGCACCCTTACCTCAACAAGGTCCTTAGGTATTAAAATCAAGGATTCAGTTTCTGTCTTCTAAGTTAAGGACGTGGGCCATGAAATCAAATACGGCTCGTGTCCGATCTGGTTAACACGGGTCGAGTCATGGTAACACGGTCCGTGTGCTGCCTAGTTTTCCGTCGCCGCGTCCATCTCGTTCGCTTCGTCTGCGTTCTGTAGGGTTTTGTTCTTATCTTTCGGGGATGTCCTCTCCGATATTTTTCTTGTTGAGATGGAGGATCTTCCTCTCCTATGCCGAACATAAATTCAAGGGATGAAAAACAAAAGAAGAAAAATATGAACAGGGGGAGGAGGAAGGATCTCTCTTACCTAGGGTCGGCAACAAAATTTCAGAATAATAAAATATGTGGCACCCCTAAGTGGTATTTATAATACTCCTCACCCTTATTGAATCCGGGTTTGTGGGTTTGCGAGTTAGCGGATCCAGGTGTTACAGTAAATATCTTATTAAATTAAAAAGAATAATTAACTTAAATAGTTCATAAGTAAATTTTAGAATATCACAACATCGTTACATTAACGAGACAATATTAGTCGCTATCACTACTCCGACGCCAATGAATGCGTGCACATTACGTCTCTGGTGGCAAAAAACTCTTGAATATTAATGACACTGGATTTGTCGATCTCGCAGTGGTAAAACAACGACATATATATGGTCATATAATTACTTACATTAGCTACATGATCAATGCATTGTTCTGTCAATGGACTCGTGATTGAGTCGTAAGTGTTTGTTAGCCATCCACTAACGATGGACTAGCTAGTAACATTTGTTTGCGTAAATATAACAAGATTTCTTACAATGGAGGCAAGGCCATACATCTTCATAAATTCTTCCAAAAAGGGATTAACAACATTTTTACTGCAGTTTTAATAATTAATGTGTTGAATGATTAAAAATAATAAAGGAAAAAAATATTTTTTACAATCTTCACATATCATATGTAAATGTAGAATTGAATAAAAAATATTTATAAATTATTTTGATGTATAATGAGATAGATAAAGAGATGAATATTTATGTACTCTTCTTCGCCATGAATATTTGGGAACACAATTATGAGATTTAGTCCAATTTAACGACAGGACTATTAAGATTTCAGTTCACTTAAGATTAATCTTATAATATCCCCTAATGCGACTCAAATCTACTATTTTTTTTTATATTTTTCTAGCTCCTTGGGATCGAGGTGAAAATTTGTATGATGAATCTGGATCTTGGCAACAACATGCACACTTTTATTTATTAGGAAAGAGTACATTTTCTTACTAATATTAGATTTTTAGAAGACACCATTTAATATATATTAAAGACTAACAAAGAACGTACAAGTACAAAGCAACTACTTGGTTGCATCTTATTCCTATAGCATATTCACTGCACCGTCACTGGCTTAATTATGTTGGCCTCAGCTTATCCTGCAAAAAAAACCAAAACAGTTAATATACACAAAGAGAAACATTTTGATTTTAAACCATCTAAAAGTTATTTTTTTCTAATTTGATTACTCTTTTCTTTTACCATAATTATTTAAAATAATAATAATAATAGAGTTATTTAGTTAGTTATTAATAATTACGTGCTACAGTCCGTGTTGGGGCTGATCTGATACGAAAGGAAGACGTGACATTTGGCTGGGATTCCGGCAGCGCGGTTTTGGACGGCCCTAGATTGCCCCGCTGCCTCCGACATGATGCAGGAACAGATGGTCCGCCGGTCCTGCGTCGTCTGCCCCGCGGCCGCCATCGATCGCACACCGTTGCAGCAACCGCTAGTCAGAAACCACAAACCCTTCAGGTACAAGCCACATGGTTTCAAAGCCGAATCCACCTGGTCACAAGTTATGTCACTGCGGATGCAGCGGGGCATGGCCAACAGCACCAACGCAGCCATGAAGATGGTGGCCAACGCCACCGTCGCTCTTGAGCTCCTTCCTCCGGCGGCCATTTCTTAGCGGTAGAGGAATTGAAGTGGCCTCAGATATATATGTTCGATTAACAGAAGGCTCATACGATTTTATAAGCGCGTAAAGTGTTTGCTTGGTTTCAAGGAGTCCATTATTTACATAGTGGAATACGTAACGGATTGGAATCTACTTGCTTGTAGTGGATTGACTTGAACATTGACCCGGGTCAACTTAATTCAAGGAGGTATTTTTGAGGTGAGTAAATTACTTTTGTGAGTGCAACTAAACATTTTCAGTTCGATATTTTTCATAAGACTTTCAGTTGGTTTCTTTTTGGCTTTCTAATGCGGAAATATTTTATAAAGGTAGTGGGATATAAATGTTTCTTTCATTTACGTTGAACAAAAGTTTAGTTTGTTTTTATACTTTTTGGATTATTGCATATTTTTTTATATGATCCTTAGTTTTTAAAATTAAAATTTATTTTTTCTAAACTTCAGCATTTTTTATTAATCATTTCGATCTATTATACATTTACGAGCGAGCGAACATAATTCTCTCTCGTAATACCTCGAGCCTGAATAAAAAAAAATAATAGAGACCATATCTCATAAGAACACAGGCTGTGTTGCTCTAGTGTCGACACCAACCAAATAGCTGAATAAAATAGTTACCTAACTTTTTTTAATTATAAGATATTAAATTTATGATGAATATTAATTTTTTTTCAATTTTTTTATTTATGATAAATTCAACATTTAATAATTAAAAAAAATTAAATAATATAATGTTACATAGTTAAATAAATAATATCTTCATTGACCTTATTTATATAATAACCGTACAATTAATATTAATTATTATGTTTATTAATATCTTGGTCAACGAAGAATCCCATATAGGAGCCATAGGGGTTTTGGAAGCACTCACTAATATCTTCCAGGAAGCTACGTTACATTCTGCGCTGTCTGCGTCAAGGCATCCGGGTTGGTTTTGTGACATGGATGAAAAATGAACCATTTAATTAGAGAACCGATGCTTCTTATCCTCCTAATTTTTGGTATAAATAATAATTTTTAAATTTTTGGAAATAATTTCTTTTTACCCGAGTGTTAAAAGGTTTTAGAAGAGGAAAGTTTAAGAGGGTTGAAATTTTTTCTTATAGAAGTTTATTTATACTCCTAATTTTCTAATACTTTTTTAATTAAATTGCACTTAAAAATTGATCAAATTAGTTATTGTAAAAAATTTAAGATAATTTTTAGAAGGATATAGAAGTTGTGTGTTTGTTTTGATAAGAAAAATTATCATTATATAAAAATATTATTTTATTCAACTTAGTGGTCATCGGATTAGTGGTCATGATCGAATTAACTAGCATTACAATAGTTTCCAGCATTAAAATATCTCTCAACAAAATTTGAAACTATCATACAAATTAATTATGAATTTCTTGTCGAGAAGTTGGGAGTGTGTAGTACGCTTAACTAAATTACTAATAATCTGTACCATATGCATGAGTCGCATGTGTCCACGGAATATTATTACTAAAATAATAAGAAAAGTTGAAGAAAAAATGAAAGATATTTTAAGAAAAGTGAGAACATGACATCTGGTAGTTATAGGATGTTAGTGGGGCAACTTTGAGCTAATTTCTGAAGAATATGTTATACCATTACTTTTACTATGAATAATTATTTAGCTTCGAATTTTCAATTGCAGATTTTTAAAAAAATATATGTTATAATTTGGAATTTTTATTTAAGTGTGAATAGTTTTAGTATTCTACTGAAATCTAACTTTGATTTAGTTATTTTATATTTTGATTCAAAAAATATGTTACAATATTATTTTGCTGGTGATGATCAATGTTATAATAATTGGAGTCCATGTTGAACTAGATCACGATTAAATTTATTCGATCGGAATTAATCCAATTTTATTAAAATAATATTATTTTAAGTATTTAGAGCATAACTAATATATATATATATATATATATATTAATAATAACTTATCAATATTCATATATTAATCCAAAAGTATTATTTATTATGTTTTAACAAGCTAATATTAATTATTTAAAGTCTTTGTAGTTAATTATTATTTATATAATATTAATGATGCTATACTAATTTATTTTACTACAAATACTTAAAAATATCTTCTCTTATTTTACTTTATTTTCATTTATTTTCAACTTCATTCTTTATTATTTGTAATGAAGTCTTTTTCCTCACATTATTAATTGTATTTTTTAAAAAATAATGGTTATCCAAACCTTTTTATTATTGACAAATTAATTAATCTTTTATTAATATATATAATAGTAATAATAATATATTAATTTATTTTATTCGTATCAGTCAAACTTTCTTATTATTTACAATGCACTCGTGTATTTTGATCTCTTTCCTTTTTTTTCATTTCTCCTAAATACCTTCTTCCCTTTTTATTTTCATTTATTCTCCCTATTAACTTGCCTCTCATTATTATTTTCTTTTCTATTTTTGTTATTGTCTATTCTTTCATTTTTAATTATTCTTTCCCCTCATTTCCAATTTTTTTCTTCCATTTTTGCCTCTTTTTTCCACCTTAGTTCAAGTTTTATTTCAGAAAGAAGTTGAACAGATTTTTTTTTGTTCAGTAGGTTTGCTGGTTCAAACCGGTTTGATCCAATTTAAAAGCATTTCCAAGGTCAAACTGAACCGAACCAATCACAATTGAATCGATCAAATCGGTCGGTTCGATTTGATTTTAATAATTATTCTTTGCGTTGATGTAACAATCTTTTATACTCTTTTTTTTCGATATTGATCATCAATGTCTAGAGCTATTAGCATCCGACTAATCTGGTGTACGGATGAGAGTGAGAAGGATATACCTTGACCAAGTAGGTGACTCAAGAAATCGAAACACAATCCCATTATCTAGCTTTCAAAGCAAACTTGATTACTCTTCTTTAATCTATACTATATATGTTGAAAACAATATGGTAGTCAAGAGTATGATTGCATATTAACTAATTTGAATACTAGTTCATTTGTTTTGTAATGTCAAATAGATTAATTTGGAAAAAAATCAAATATTACATGTGGTTCCTAATTTGCTAATAAAAAAATTACATTTTGAATTAACATTTGTCACAAATAAATTTGTTCTTACTTCCATGCATTTCTTAGTAATTTCCAACTTAGTATAATAACATAATAACAGTTATTTGTTCATTGGATAACATGGCTAACCTCTTATTAATTTTTTTATTGCAACTTAATATTGTCATGAGTTTGTTTTTGTTTAATTACATTAAGGATGACGAGTAACAATATTGTCATAAGAATATATATAGTGATGATAATTTAATGCAAAATGTAACTCTTTTATATTTTTTTCTAAAATTAAATGTTAAAGTGGAAAGGGGTCCATAATCGAAGGACTTTGTGATCCTATTGCTTCTCTACTTGCTCATCTATGCTTATATGGTTCAGTCATTAAGTAATTCGGCGGAATGAGAAAAGTGCTCGGTCTAAGGGGCGATGAACCAGGAACGAAGTCTAATCCATTAGAAACTCGTCCCACGTAAGGTTCGGAGGCTGAGCCCCTTTATCTTTGCTTTTTGAAATCATTGGAGTTTGACTGTTTGACACTCTCTGTGTCGATACTATTTGTTGCTTTCGATCCCCTTCATGAGGAGCCGGTTCTTGATCTAGTTCCTCCACTGTAGGTAGCTAGGGCGCTTTGGTCCAGAACCATAAAGAATGAATTGAGTTAAAAAAAATTGCTTCAACAGTTAGTTGTTAATTTTTTATTTTAGGAATTTTATTTTACCTATAGATAAGATTTGGTCCAATGTAGGAAAATTGATTCGTGCTATGTGGCTTAATAATAATGAAAGTGGAGATAATAATAGTGGGTACTCAAATATAAATATGTTGGGTTATTAAGGAAAGAGATAATTGAAAATTAAGCATAAGTATCATATTTTTTTAAATAACATGTTAATTTTAAATTTAATCGATCATTTAAAATGTAAAATATAAAATTACAATTAACTAAATATTTTTTGTAAAGAATAAGTTTTATTTTACAATATCGACAAATGATGTGGGATAACATACCAGTTTTAGCTTAAAAACTGATCACAAATAAACTACATTAACTAATTGTCGAAGAAAATTATTAATAATTTTTATTATATAAACCTGCACAATATTACAAACACACTACAATTTCGTGAATGGAGAATTTTGTTATAGGAGGCAGTGGTAGGGTTTAGGGGCTTAACACCCCAATCACTACCTTTTTCTAGCAATGCTAGATGACATATCCATGCATGTAATAATCATGGCAATGGGTTGAGGTTTTGGGGTTCAGCTATATTTCTAACAATTATGATAAAAAAATTAACATATAATAGAAATGTTAGTTTGATTTTACTTAAGCATTTTATGATATGATGCTCTCAGTAGAAGTAGTAAAAACAACCATAGAATGGGACTGAAGTATCACTACCTTCAAGATTTGTATATTTTTTAAGCAACCTCCTATATAGTTTTTGCTACTTCTTGTAGTTTTTTTAACATTATTTTTTTAATTTTTATATAGTTTTAAAAATTGTTATATTGTATTAAATTATAATAGATAGAAAAAAGAAATGAATAGCATAACATTATTGTAAGTATTATATTATAATTATTTAGTTAAATAATTTTTCTTTACTATTTCATTTTCTATACCATAATGCTTAAATAAACAAATAATATGATGAATAAATATACTATAAGAATCGAGTATTTAGTATTATAAGAAAATTATTGTGATGATATAATAATAATAATAATAATAATAATAATAATAATAATAATAATAATAATAATAATAATAATAATAATAATAATCTTATAAAATGTATTAAAGTTTTTATACCCATATTTGTTTAACACATAAATTTTATGAGTTGACTATATATATATATATATATATATATATATATATAATTTTGAACTTGACAATTCTAGAATTAATGAATGATAGTAGACTTTTTTGTTAGTTTGTGTGATTTACGAATTTTAATTTATTGATTATTAATGACATATTGATCTTTTTTTTAAATCATATATTTTATATGATTTTGAATAATAATATTACTAAATTAATATTATATCTATACAAATTTATGTATCAATTTTATGATACAAATTTACCCTCTAAAAACAATTTAGATAGAAATTCGAACTTGGTAACCTTGGATGTCACATAAGCTATCTCTCTCTCCACGTCAAGCCATACTATTATATATTTAATTTTCTCTCTTACGATTTTTTTCTTTCTCCCCTAATTACTCTTTAACCTAAACGGCCATCATTTTTAAATTTTGTATTGTGTTCCCCATATCATTTTTGCCCTCATAGCCTACCCTTTCCTTTCGCCTATCACCCTCAACGAACGTCTTCAATCGTGCTGGCTCGGGATCTCCTTGCTATCTATGTCTCTATGCGTTAGTGCTCTTACTCCATCGTGGGTTGTTAGTCATTGATAATCTCGTTCTTCATTTGCTCTCCGCTAGTCTTCCTCGTCCTTGTCTCTCGCGTCTGTTGATTCCAAACTTATCCTTGCCCTCATTGTTCGGTCATCGCCATTGCTGATTAATTTTAGACCTAACAAATTGATTTTTACCTCGTCCCAATCATTGAACAATACCAAGTTGCAGTACCAGCACCCTTACACTTAACCAATGTCAATGATAACACCCATAAGAAGATTCATGTGTAGAGATCGAAGAAAAGATTAGGTTATCTTGGACTCATAATAACCATAATCTGTTGTTTTATAGTTGCCAAGACTTTGAAGCGAGTTGAAATGTTTTATCATTTGTTGAAACTTATATGTCGGATTTCTGATGTATGCATTTTTGTACGGGAATCAATCATGCAACTATTTTGATTGGTTTGATCCATCTTTTGATGCAAAAAGTAAGGTGATGGTTAATGGATTATTATGGAGGATTGATAAGTTTGAGGCAACAACTTATGTGGAGAAGCAAATATCAGATGCCCAACTCGAAGTCGAAAGAGAAAAAGTTATGAGATTGAATACGAACATTAAAGATGAGAGGAAAAATAATTTTTTAATGCTTTTAATTTGGTTAATTAGTACCATTATTTTGTATATGATCACTACAAGAAAATTCATAATTTGCGACGACACCTCCTTGCAAAAACACCCGTTGCAAATTTTTTGTGACGGAAGTGTTACACTATATGGTGAAATTTCCGTTGCAAAAAATCTGCGACGAACAATTTTGCGACAGATATGCGATGAAGGAGCCGTTGCAAATTATGAATTTTCTTGTAGTGATGAAGTAAACTATGTAGACAAATGCTTGTCTTTTAGCTCATGTAGTGTCTTAAGCATTTGTAACTCGTTTTATGTACTACTAATTAATATATGGATTTATCCTCTTTGTATTTGTTAAAGAAATGCATGTTTGGCAAAAAGGTATCATTCCTCCAATGTATATTTTGTCAGTTAACTTATTTAACAAAAATAATGTACAACATCCAAGTTAAATGAAGTTCATTTGACTATAAAATAAAGTAAAGACCAATCATTAAACTAAACACTATGGTCATCCAACTTGTATACATATAACAAGATGGTCACCAAACCATTTTTTTATTTTATATGGGTGGTCATCGAACTTCATACTTTGATGAAGGTGATCATCTAATATTTACGTGTTCTTATGTTTACCTTTTGTAATTGGCAATCATTGATGTTTTTATCTCTTAACAAGATCATCAGAGTTCTTTTGGCATAATATTGAGGTAGTCAAACTTCATTTCAAAAAAATAAGGAGGTCATCAGACTTCTTTAGATGAAATAAAATGCTCATCAGTCTTTATCAATTTTCTAGCGGCCATTTGTGACCCCAGAATGTTCGATACAAAATTATACTATCCAAATACTGCAACAAACAATATAAAGCACAAAAATGAACACAATCATATATGTAACATCAATTGTACAAAAAATTTGAAACATATTACTCTATTGTTAAATAATGAAAATGATATAGATACAAAATGTCGGAGATAGACCGATGCAACATAACCACATACCATAAATGTTTGTTCAAAATTTAAATGCCATAAAGTTACACGACATAAAATATTACACAAAATTATCATTCTGCAGAGCTGCATGACATAAAATGTTATACAAAATTATCATACCACGTATTCATATCTAGGGTTTATCAAATGATCTTGAAACACAATGATACGATACTCAAGAACAATGCCTTGAGTGACCGGAACAATATATGATAATCAAGAGAAACGAGATCAAAAGCGAGATCAGGCAGCGGAATATCAACCTCAAGATTACCAATGAATCAAGCAATCGATATTATAAATCAATGGATTTAATCACAAGTTTACCTTGTAACTAACAGCGGAAGTTCACGAAGAACGGGTTGCAGGAGTTCCCTCACAGCACAAGCAATAAGCCAGAAATTTAATAGATTCAAAATTTTTTTTTCAAATAATACAAACTAGGAGTATTTATAGGTTCCAAAAGACCCTCTTTGACCAGGAGTAAAACCCTAACTTAGCCTACAAGTAAAAGGACTCTTATTTCCTAAAATAACAACCCAATTTCTGTTAGGACTCTAAACAGAATATTTGGCCTAATTAATTCCGAATTTCTGAATTAAATAATTCAATCATGGGTTGTTTGGGCCTCTTCATGTGGAGACTCTTCATGCAGCCCAATTTGTAATATATTGAGCACTTGAGTTTGATCCTGAGTCTTCAATCCAGTTTGAAGATAATTTTCCACATCAGCTTGAATTTGTTTCGCCCGCAATCTTGTTATGGGACCAGTATTCAATGGCCAAGATTTTTGATCATCTTCAGCAGCAACATCTTGATCATCAAGAGTCTCTTCCTTGGCATCATGTTCCATAATGTCATATTCAAATTTGGCAACTTCTAATTTCGTATTGTCTCCAAATTTGGCAGCTTCCGAATTCATATCATTCCCCTCCTCTTCAAAAGGATTCGTCCTCGAATCTACATTAATCTGAATTGATACTTCTTGATTCCTGCAATTGAAACTTAGATAGATAATAATGTAGGAAAGCTCGAAGTCCCCTGGGTGAAAGATTTTATGCCCATGATAAGAAGGCAAATGTAAGAATAAATGTCGAAATTTTGGGGACCTTCCTTTGCGCCTTGTGATTCTCACAAACAAGTTATGTTGTGTACTCCATATAAATAAAGCTCCCAAATGAATGTAATCAAATGCGTCTAAACCAAAAAAATTGATTTGATCAAATGAAAATTCTTCCTTAAAACAGGCAACCGAATCACGCAAATGATTACTATAAATCAAGAAATCTTCAAAGGACATAACAACAAATTTCCTATGAAAACCAAGTATGGTAAATTCAAAGGAAACAATGAGCATGAATCTGTCCAGCGACATCGAACGAATAGACACATTATGAAATCCAGAATCATATAAAATTAATCTTCCAAAATGACCGATCTGATAACTATCAAATGTACTCAACATAAAACTCGAATTATCAAACAATGTTTTCCCAAAATTAGAAAATTCAATCATGTCAGAGGTTGAAAATTGATAATTGAAATATTCAGAAGACATACATCTCAAAGTAGCTCTATAATCAACCAGTTTATCTTCACAAGTCAGAATGTTAAATTCATCAAATGAAAATAACTTCTCAGTAGGATGTGGATGACAATCCAAGCAAATTGACATCATACAATTCTCATCACGAAATCCAGAAATCAAAATTAACCAATCAAAGGTACCATGATTAACAAGATTAATAGAAGAAACCAATTGAAAATTAGTAAAATTGAGAAACTTATGGATCGAAGAACTCCTCAACTCCTGTAAAGGAGCTTTTGAAAAAATTGAATTCAAATGTGTGCTTGCAGTATGCAATAGTGTTTCCTCTCGCTCAACAGTCCTTAACACCTGCAAAGGGGGATCAATAACCAAAGACAAGAGAAAATTAGTGTTAGTATGAAAACCTCTGAGGTTTCTTTCTAATTTCTCAACATTGTACAAATGTGGCCTTTCTGAACACTCGGGATATAATCCTCTCTCATTCTCACAACTCTCATAACACTCAACACTTAAATTCTTTTCACCAATGCTCTCAGAAGGTAGGCTTTCTAAACTCTCTGAAATTTTGTGACTCTCAGTCTCACTTTTATTGGCCTCAAAGCACTCATATTGTTTCTCTTCCTCACCATTATTACCCAATATTTGTCTCACATGTTCACCACATTTAGAAATTTCTTCTATTGTCATGGAAGAACTTTCACTCTCATCTTTTCTAGTCTCACTTGTTTCTACTTCTTTTTTCAATCTATTTTTTTCCTCAAAATCACTAACGTCATCAACAGTTAGACATCTCTTGAATTGGAGAAAGATTTTAGCAAGCTCGTCTTCCACTTGATCCAACTTTGCTTCAATCTCTAAGTGTGAAGCCATCAATCTTGAGACTCTATCTTTGTTACTCTTTTGGTGGTTTGTTCTCTTTGGTGGCAACTGCTGTACATGTTCTTCTTTCTTTCCATATTGTTCATATCGTCTATGTGATCGTCGAAGAATATTATCCTCTCTTGGAGTTTGATCATACAAATTTGAATATGTGACATGCTTGTTGTTTTGATTATATCTCCTGCTGTCTCTATGACTCATTGTGAAACCTGCATATGTTAGCTAAAGCTTCCTCACAACCTCATGTGGTGACACTCTTATTTTATCTCAATTCAAGTTGATTTTTTTTCTCTAATGCTCTCACCACTCAGTCTTTTTCCTCTCTTGACCCCTCCAACAAGTTCTAGGAGAACTAACACAAGTCAGAACAAGATAAGAAGTAACTAAATCAAATCAATTTATGAATATGATTGCAAGATCAAAAGTGAATTCGAGGTTGAATGTGGAATAAATTTTCAAACAGAAAAGGAAACAAAAAGATTAGATTGTTTAGCAGAAAAGTTCAAGGCTAACTAACTTCAGGAAAGTGGAAAAAATTTCAGATAGGATTTTCAAACAGAAAAGGAAACAAAAAGATTAGATTGTTTAGCAGAAAAGTTCAAGGCTAACAAACTTTAGAGGTCAATATGTTTCAGAATTTCTTTCCCTTTTTTGGACTTTCTACCAGCAGAATCAGTTTAAATCAATTTTTTTTTCTCCCCTTTTCTTTTTTTTTTGAAAGCACTACAAGGGCAATTTTTTTTCTAGATTTTCTTTTTATTTCCACCTTTTTTTCTGTTTTTTTTTTCGGATATTCTTTTTTTTTTCAGAAACTGCAAAATAACAGACTGATTTTTTTTATCTTTTCCAGAAGCGAATTTTTTTTTCAGATCACAACTAAAGCACTGAAGGAAAAAAAAGGTTCTAGATGCAGATGGTAGTAGATGAATATGGAATTTTTTTTTGTCAAATCACAACCAAAGTACTGGAAGAAAAAATGAATCTGGATGCAGATTGTGACGAAAGAATATGGATTTTTTTTTGAATATTCAAAGACAAACAAAATTGTAAAAAAAAGGATAACTAGAACCCGTATCGAAAACGCGGCTCTGATACCAACTGATACGATACTCAAGAACAATGCCTTGAGTGACCGGAACAATATATGATAATCAAGAGAAACGAGATCAAAATCGAGATCAGGCAATGAAATATCAATTTCAAGATTATCAATGAACCAAGCAATTGATATTATAAATTAATAAATTTAATCACAAGTTTACCTTGTACTTAACAACGAAAGTTCACGAAGAACAGGGTGCAAGAGTTTCCTCACAGCACAAGCAATTAAGCCAAAATTTTAATTGATTCAAAATTTGTCTCAAATAATACAAACTAGCAGTATTTATAGGTTCTAAAAGACTCTGTTTGACCAAGAATAAAACCCTAACTTAGCCTACAAGTAACGCTCTTATTTCCTAAAATAACAATCCAATTCCTATTAGGACTCTAAACATAATATTTGGTCCTAATTAATTCCAAATTTCTGAATTAAATAATTCAGTCATGGGTTCTTTGGGCCTCTCCATGTGGAGACTCTTCATGCAGCCCAATTTAAAATACATGAAGGAGTTGAGTTTGCTTCAGAGTTTTAAATCCAGTTTCAAGATGATTCTCCACGGCAGTCTGAATTTTTTCACCCTCATTCTTATTATTGGACCAGTACTCAATCGCAAAGGTTCTTAACCATCTTCAGCAGCAACATCTTCATAATCAAATGAAGTCTCCTTGTAATCATGTTCCATAATGTCAGGTCTAAATATGACAGGTTCAAATTTGACAACTTCTAAATTTGTGCAATCTCCAAATTTGGCAGCTTCCGAATTCATATCACACAAAGTTTTCGGGTAAGCTTATATCCTTTTCTATCCTTATTTTCTTCTTGGTGGTTTGTGATTGCTGAGTTGGTTGAGATGTTGAAGCCTAGGAAATGCAATATATAAAAATGACCTAAGTAGTTCCTGTTGGTAAATACAAGAAAAAAAGCAGACAATGACCTTCTAGTTTTGTCGATCTTTCTCTTCTTCTTATTATGTTGCTCTATTGGTTGAGATTTAGGAGATTGGGTAACATCACATTGGGATGTTGGTTGAGATGAATTAGCGAACATTCTTCTTCTTCTTCCTATACAATTTGGTAACGTCAGAATGTTGAGTAGGTTAAGAAGTAAAAGGTTGTTCTAAACCATGTGAAGTTGGTGGACATTCAATTTTTTTTGGCAAATAATTTAAATTATAATTAGCTTTTTTATAGAAATAAGATATACTAACATGTGCTTAGTTACTTACATGAAATTTTTTATAGTGTCTAGTCATTCCACATTGACTACATTCCATATCCTTTCCTATTCAATTTACTTTAAAAAGTAGATGCCTTCTCCAAATTTTCAACGTTTTTTCTTCTTTTTTGTTCCTTTCATCTTGGTTTGTTCATAAATGGAATTGGATACATAGGAGTGGGCTCCTCAACCATTGGTCTCTCCCATTTAATGTTGCTACTATGACAGATTTGTCCCTAGCATCCATAATGTACTTGTTGAAACACAAATAGATTATTCGCAACATATCAAGCTTAGGGATTGCTGAAAAGTAATATGCACTTCAACTTGCGCACAATCTCTCTCTTACCCATTCTTTAGCCGTAGGAGATTCTTTTTCTAATCCATCTAAGTGGAACTGCAATTTCTTTAGGATTACAGCCTAGCAATGTCCCATAATCACTTTTTTTAAATAGCTCTTGGCTTTTCAACCCCTTATCTCTAAAATTCTTCCATAGGTGTTTTATACAAATTATGTGCTCTGCCAATGGATAGAGATTTCTTACACTATTTACCAATTTCTGCGTATGCATATAAAAATGAAAGATAATATTGTATAAATAATAATTTAATATATTAGCACATGGACATGTATACTTTTTGTTTGTAACTAATGCAGGTCCATCGTCAACCATTGTTGAGCTCTAAATCACGCACTATGCTCTAGAAATTAGGCCTAGGTGGTTATGCTCTAATTTTCAACATGGCAAAAGCCAATTGAAATAGGAAGTCATTTGCATTTATGTTGATGGTAGTTAGTAGCTATCAACAATAATTACCATCAGGCTATGCTAGGCAACCAAAACTTGGCAGAAACTGCGCTAATTCTGGCTAGGCTCTAGCTAGTTTTGACAAATGATGTGAAGTTTGATAGAGTCAACGAGAAAATCCAAGACGGGTACCCAAGATCACGTACCCTGAGTTTGCATGGTTCACTTTATACTTTTAGCATAACCAAACCTTTATTTATTTTCTCTTTTTTTATTTATCCTCTTCTCTCTCTCCTCTCTCTTCTCTTATTTTTCTTATTACATTAAATTTCAACACAATAATATACCTATAAAATCATTATTTATCTCACTTTTTACATTTTTCTTAAATTATTTTTAGTTTAAGTTTAATAAAATATTATATTATACTTTAATATAATATTATAAGATTGTTTAAATAAAAAATAGTTTCTTTTATCATAATATCACGGATAAAATTATATGTGTATGCACGAGAAAAATAATATTATGTGTGAGATAATAATTATAATTGTTTTATGTTTACTTAATAATATATTTTTTTAATAATAATAATTTTATATTAAATATTATTATATAATTTTATATTAACTTTTTAAAAATTATTATAATTTTAAATTCCAGTTATAATTTGTCATCATTATATATCTTATCTTTTTGTTTCTCACATTTCATCGAAACACCCATTTGAACTTTGCTATGGAATCAATTCATCACTATATTTTAGTTCATTCAAATATGATTAGAATTAATTTATCAAATCAACTATTCATTGAGAACTCAAAGAACCCGAGATTTTCATTTCCAAACTCTATCTTCAAGAAATACCATCCAAAAAAAAATTAGCATATAAGCACATTTAAAATCATCAGACAATATATTTAAAAAACCATAAATTCCTTTCCATTGGATGTATTTAAAAAATACAATACTATACTTATCGGATTCGCCCTTAATAACTCAATCCAATATTTGTACAATAGCTTATACTACTCAATAACATCACCGTGGATTTTTTCCCAAGAAAAATCTTTGGTTATTCAAGTCGTCATTCTACATTTCCCTCTTGACTTGATCTATTAACGCTTGGAGTTTCCATGCAGGTGCACTACGACGATTGCACTTGTATTTCTTTAATAACTTTTTGTCGTTAATGAAAATTCTTGAATTCCTTGGGTATGTTTGAGTCAATTGCAATGACTTAATAGTCAAACCTGAATTTTCTGTCTTTCATATTCCTTGGAGAAGCTATCACCTTCCATCCACGTTTTTTGTAACACAATGCAATGGCACTTTCCTTGTCATTCCGTAGAAAACAAACTTGGTATTTGTTTTCTAATCCGATGCACATTGCAAGCCTCTATAAATTCCCAATTGTCCCTAAATATGGCACTAGGCTCAAATTTAGATCCTCCTTATCTCTTTGAACAACGAAAATAGGTTCTCTAGGTCTCTTGTCCCCTTCATCATTTGTGTTAAAAATTGTATAAAATTCTTTTGGTCCCCTGTACTCTGTATCTTCTTCATAATTGACTGCTTGAGAGATGACATAAGAATATCCCCGTGATGTTTCTTTTGACTTTCGGGGTTGCCTCTTGTGAATCAAGCAATCCTTCATCAACATGTCTCCTTACACAATTTGGCTTCTCTTATCAGCTTGTATCCCTGCATTATCTGACCCTCTCTATGTCTAGCACAATTTTGCCCCTCTTGTGTCTCTTATGTCACTGCACAATCAACTGCTTTATGTGTCATTGCACTATCAAGCCCTTTATGTACTTGTGCACAATCTGCCCAACCTGGCCCCTGCAAGCCATCTTCATCATCATGCATGACATTATCTCCTAACTCTTTATAAATGTAATGTTTATCTATTGCAATTTTCACTCTCTTATGAGTTATTGTCACTGTCACAACATTTTAAACATCATTTTAGATTGGATATGTATCTTCAACATTAGTATCAAGATCAACAACCTCATTTTGAGTCAAGGTTGTCACATTCTTTTGTCTAATCATCCAACCCTGCATAGTTTGGCACTTGTTTTGGCAGCACTAGCATTTTCTCTTGTATCCTCCCGCTCCTACATATTTTCTTCAATAACAAACCCAACCTTTGGTGTGCATAGGTGTGGGTACATTTCTTCCAAGTATTTGTTGTTCATGTGCCATACATACAAATTAATTTGTCCAATCTTAGATGCTTCAACACATATCTCTAACATAGAGTTGTCATTGTTTAAAAACTTGAGTCTTGTCATCCAAACCTTCCTTGTTTATACTCACATATAAGTCACAAGCTCTTCCATGCAATACTTGTCACCATGTGGTTAATCTCAAAAAGGGACACAAGATCATGATCTATGTTAGGAATTGTTTTCACATTAGCATTGTGGCATCCATCACCTCCTTTCTGCCCATTTATATGAGTGTATAAATTGAATCGACCAGGTTCTAACAAAATAAAATAAAAATCGATAATTAAAAAAAATGGTACAAGTTTTAACAAGAAATATTACAACCTATAAAGGATATAAATTGTCATAGCCATATTCACCAATGTGTGATGATGGTCCATGAGTACAAAGATCCTCATTTTGATAGAGGAAAGTGTTTCGAAACAAGAAAAGGTAACAACAAAAGGAAAAAAAATTAACAAATACTATTATGTAGATGAATTTGAGCTAAGGTACAACGCCATAAATATCTCTGTTGCATAAGAATTAATCTTAGCTTTAGAAAAGATTATACATTCCATAATGATTGGATCTAGGTACATTGTCATAAGGGCACATTAGATATATCAGTATGTGTCAAAAATTTAGGGCTTTCTTAATTGCAAAAAGAACAAAAGGTAACAACCTTTATTTCTATAAAAATCTTTGTATCATATGGATTAATGTCATGGTTTTCAAAGGGAAACAATTATATACAAATTTGAGCTAGGGTACACTATCATATGGCACATTAAATATATATTGTGTTAGACATTTAAGATTTTCTTAATCGCAAAATGAAAAAAAGGCAACGACTTCTATCTATGTAGTACATAATTGGGTTTACAGAATGTAACAAATTCCAGCGTTTACAACAATTTTTAGGGTTTTCATATAATGTTAGGGTTTAATATATAATAGAATATACTTGTTATGTACTTTGGACCAATCAAAGAGAGTACCTTTATCATGAGAAATTAAACTTTTGTTTTCGAGCGGAGACTGACAACGCCGAGTGTCCAATAGAGAGTGGGACGTCGAGGAGCGACCATTGACAATGAAAGTGTATGATGAGGGGAGCTTTGACCGGCGAGGATGAGTAGCGAGGACGAACATCGTGGATGAATGATGATCGAAAATGACTAAATGGGACTACGATGTTGAGAGATAGCACTCGTCATTGAGAATTTGAACATTGGACTTCGAGTGGCAATCGACGACGACGAGCAGCCAACAAAGAGTGGGGTTTTGAGTGGTGACAGATGACAATGATTATTGACCGATGAGGGTAAGCTTTTATCAGAAAGGATGAGTAGCGAGGACGAATGACATGGACAAATGATGATTGGCAATGAATAATGGTATCTACAAATAGAAATCAATGAAATGGGGCTGCAAAGTTAGTGAAATAAAAAAAATGATGGCTACCTAGCTTTAAGAGTAACCGGATTGAATTTTCTTTAGTGGCATGCAGGAGAGAGAAATTAAGTGCATATTAGTACAACGTGATGTGGAGGAGAGAGAGATCATTTATTTGATATCTATGTAAGCGGGTTAACCTAGAAATTGATGGTAGTTGGTCAAAATGACCGCGATTGTAAAGGTTTCTAAATTCGATGACCGTGTGGTTACAAAGTGGAGTTTAAAGACCAGTGACCATCCTAGAAAAAGTGTAAAGTTCAATGATCATTTGAGAAATTTATCCTACTTTTTAATACAATAATATGATCATCGTACAAAAAAAGTCATTTATCAACAAATTTGATTATATCTTGTAAGAATCAACACTTTTCATAACATCAAAATATCAAGAAAAGTATGTGTAAAATATGACTTATGAGCAATATCATTCATAACACCAAATATAAACAAGTACTGATCCCCTTGAGTTCATGTATAATCATAAAATATAACTACATGTATTATTCACGAGATATAATCAATACTTTTGTAAACGGAACATTTATGGAGAGTAATGAGCATACAATTTCAAAATGTCCACATAGGCAACACACATGATATTCATAAGCATATATTCAATATAAAAAATCATAAAGCCATAATCATAATCATGTTGTCGACATAAGTAACTTATCAATCATATTATCTTTTCTCACATGATTACTCTTTGATAATATGTTACTTTTATTCATTCCATACTCATTTCTTCTTCTCCTCTTTTTTTAGTCTTTTTTAGCACTCCTCATGTTTCTCCACTTCTTCCCATCTTTCTTACATATAAAAAAGAGTTTACAAGTTAGGGTGTGTGATAGATAGAGATTTCTCTTGCTAAATTCATGCAAGACTATTCAAAAGATTAGAAAAGATAATCAATTTAGAGTTTTCAATCCATAAGGGTTATACATAAGGCTCAAGAAAAAATTATGACTTTAAGTAAATCATGAAGTTATGGAACAATAATGTCATGATATTCTAAAATTTATCACATACATTTTATTGCATGACATATAATAAATTTTTAGTATGGTATACTAACATAACATACAATAAGTCAATTAGTTTAGGAATCAATCATAACAGCTATAATCCTTAACAAGTATGCTTATTCCTAACCATATGCACAAGTGTAAAATTAGGCAATCATAATAATTCTGATTCATTGCCTTTCAATTCACACCAATATGAACAATAAGATAAGCAAATGAAGTTTATCAAGGATCATAAGGTGCATGCACACTTATTTACTTATAGTGTAATAGGTCACAAATATATCGATCAATGTACTTATGGATCATATGATAGCACAAAATTTATATGTAAATTATATCTATATTCTTCTGATAATCATTAATCCAAAAATATGCATGACTAATATCTAATAATCATGAGCATTTTAAAAATATTTTTCATTCCTAACTTCATGTGAGCATAAGCGTTTTTGTAACAACCGATAAGTTGGATTTTATCTCTGAACATTTGAAATATAAATTCATATTTTATCTAAAATTCTATTCTTATCCAAAATTTTATTTTAAAAAATACATAAATATGATATTTGTTGCTGTTTGTTTCTTATGCAATAGCAAGCCTCTCTCTCTCTAAGTAGAATATAGAGTCCTCTGGTTCTTCTCGAATCATTTACAAGATAAAGATGAATTATTCTCCTTTGTTTAATTGTTTTGTCATTCTTACATTGGATCTCATTAGGAGAAACAAATATAAGCGAGCCACATCAGGGAAGAAGACTTTTGGTGAGAGGAGAAAAGGGAATGAGAAGGAACTAGGAATATGAAGCTTTAAGTTCGCAAAAAAATGCATGTTTTGTGGATCTCTCATCCATATGATATTTTTAATAGATGGAGTATTATTAGGATTGAGGGATCAATCACTTCATTATTGTTTTGATGTGATTGTTCCATGTTTTATTTTAATATTATTATACTGACTTATGTTTAATGTAATTGGTTTGAGTTATTATTCAATGTATTTTAATTGGTCTGTCCTAAAGTAAGGCTGATGTTTTGGTTAAAGTTTGGAGGTGGTTTTCCTCATCCAAAAATGATTTATAATCTATATACTTCTAATTCTAGTTTCTATACAATCTGGATTCTAATGTCTATAGAAAAACTTATGATTGAAACAATAACTATATGCCATTTTGTCATAAGAAATAGCGTGTCCGACCTAGAAAATACATAATAAATTATACAAATCAAACTAAAAATTTATAGAGCAGTTGGATGCTTATGTAATTTTTTATCAAACTTGAATGTTATGAAAAAGGAATAATCTAGAGGACATTATGAATTATTTAACGCTTAGTTGTAAAAATACAACACATGGAATATATTGAGCATATAATTTTATGACATTAATTATAAGAAGATAAAATTCAGAAATTTATATGTGTGGGTCCTAAAGCTATACGCTTATGGAAAATTGGAGTCGTCCAAGGGGATACTCATAAATTAGGTTATGAATTTTAGGTTGGTAATGTATCAAATTTCTCTAGTGAAAATAGTTACTACCTTGGATAGTATTGTCGAAATTGTTCATAATTTACAGTAAATTATTGATAAGGAATATCTATGGTCCATTGGGACTATTTTAATTTTCTTATTATGATATCTTACTAATGTTAATGTTTGATATTATGCCTTGTACTCATTATTGCTTATGTTATATGACTATGGATGGACCCTAATATTATGGCTGACCTTATTTATACGATATATTATTGAAATACTCCTATAGGTCATCTTGTTTAAGATTAAAAAGTATTAGTATAAAACTTTTATGATTCATATTACGACAATGCCTATGTCATAAGAATTTAATGATTTTTTATCATTGTCGATCTTTAATGTGATACCTATGATGAAAGTCTTTATATTAGCCTAGACTCTATGACTGACACTATGATGATATTTATGTATTAAATGTAAGACAAAGAACACATCATTTAATAAAGAAATCATCATTGTGTGCTGAATGTTCGGAGTAAAGTTACGTTATGATGATATTAGGAACTAGTAGTATAGCTTCATTAAAACTAACTTATCCATCTTTCATGAATGGATTACTCGCCTCCATGAAATGAAGGGGAATGTCGAGCATCCTTCTCTTGCCTTCTTGATTTATGCACCAATCATTGACTTGTGGAATTCGTAGTTTGGGCGAACTTAATGATGAGTGCTCCTAGTCACCCAAAATCGTCAAAGTCACTAAATGCAACAACATGCATAAACAAAGAGGAAATAATTAATGAAGAATGAAGAAAAGATGATGAAGACAATTATTATATATGTTATACATGACGACAAAATATAAAGTAAAGAAGACAATAAATAAAGTATGAGACATGGTGAAATGGATGATCTCATGCAACTTCTAGTTATCAGACAATAAAATGTCTGTTCCCATGTAATTTTGTATTCACATGGCTCATGCTATTAAAATTATCATATCAATGTGTTATTGTATGAATTACGTATTGAGTGTCATAAACTCATAGGAGAATTGTCTCCTTCGTATTTGATTCTACAGATAATTAAGCTACAATATTGGTGACTTGATGATGCCATGGATGGAATTGGATGTTTGTGATAGGTCGTTCTGCACATAGTTTAACTAATATTTCTAGTTGAATGTCTTTTTAGAAAATAATTGAGTTGTAATAGGCATTTTATTTTCTTGTTTGAAACTATAATTTAGGATTTGATGAAGCTAGACCTTAACTTATGTTTTAAAGACTTTCCCTATTTTGAAATTAAGATTCATTTTTTCATTATCCTTTTGCTTGTGTTTAGAATTATCCAATGCCAAGTCAAGTTTTTAGTTATGCTAGCTTTTAAATCAAGCCAAAGGATATTAAGTCATGGATGTAATGTCTCAAAAGAGGCCTTTCGAGGTGGATTTTTGGGGGCATTACAAATGTTACTGACATTTAGATGTGAATGATCAAAACATAGTTCAACATATAAAGCAATCATTAATGAAGCTATAAATATCAACATGTCAAGGTTGAAATCAAATAAACTCAATTAACTACTTCATAGCCACTTATTCCTGGCACATATATAGGTAAGTCCTATGCATCATCGCTTGCTTCATTATGTTGGCATCAATTTATCCTACAAACTACCAAAACAATACACAGACAAAAAGGGATTGAAAAATCTAGAATATTTAAAACAATCTAAAATTTAATTTTCTATCTTGATTAATTCTATGTTTCTAATTGTTTCTAATTCTAGGAGTTAAAAAAATATATAGATACATGTTGCAATCCCAATCGAGGCTGATCCAATACGAAAAGGATCATTTGGCTAGGATTCCGGAAACACAAATTTTGACATTGGTGGAGTACATAGCTTCCACTGACTTCATGAGCAGATGGTTTGACAATTTGCATGGTCCCCTTACCACCACCATTGGGCGTGCCATTGTAGCAACTACCTGATAAATTATCCCAAGGACCAACAACAATTCCTAGTTATAACTACATATGAAGTTTATCACTCAATCTTTTTTATACTCTAAGGAGAGAAAGGACAAGGATTGAAAAGGAAAACTCAAATGCGCTCTTGGGTGCTCAAGTATGATTGCAAGTAGATAGCTTAAAATAACTTGTTTTGGACCTCTAAGAACCTTTTATAGGTTACTATCTTAAATATAGTCATTACTGCTATCTCTAATTTTTTGTACTTATATAAGTAATTATATTACACATTTTCAACATCAAGGTTGGTCAACTGACTCATCAAGTCGATCTTATCATCCTAATAGAAAAACAATCATTGCAACTTGAGTAGAAATGAGATAAATTTTACAACAAATTCATAAAATTATCGACAAGTTATCTAATCATTTCTCAATCTCAAAGAAGATAGCCAAATATTCAGTTAAATTTCAATATATATTAATTGACATTTCTCTTTGATATATTATAATGCCCCAAAAGTTGCACAAATACTTATTCGTATAGCCCTTGGAGATGCTATTCATGCTTAATCTTGACTTTACTTCGACCCTTTTGTTCGACAACATAAACTTATGCAGAATTTAAAACAATTATAAAACTCTTTAATGCGGAAGGCTTTAATTAAAAATGAGGACTAAGTTTGAACATCCACTAAACTCAATGTCAAAATATCCAAAAGACTAATTATTACATCATTATTTAATGTTTAAAAACTAAACAAACTCGGTCCATGCCATGTGCAACAACTATCTTCGATATGAACCTCCTCGCCATCAATCGTACCTATGCCCCTGATTATCTGCAGGACCCACATGTAGGGGAGAAAAATCCCTCTGAGCTAATGCCCAGTATGTAAGGCTCATATAGGGTAAATAAAAATATAAGAAAGTAAATCATGATGGAAAATAACTTTTAATTATACCTTGAAGACATTTACATAAGACACATTTAATGGCACATAAATCATAAATAGAAAGTACAATTAATCAATCTAGCAGAATATTCTTTTGAGTATTTGTTTTTCTTAGAAAACATTGGTTTTGTACTTCCTTTTCTTTCATCATTCTTTCTTCTTTCTTTCTTTACTTTTCTTTCTTAGAAGTTATCTTTTAACTTCTTTCATCTTTCTTTCTTTACTTTTCTTTCTTAGAAGTTATCTTCTAAACTTCTTTCATCTTTGATCTTTTTTATGTGAAGAGCTCTTTATCTATTAGGGAACATCATGACACTTTCATGCATCTTTGTCAATGACTGTACACACCATGACAACCCTCTTTTGTGGGGCATGATATTTTTTTGGTGGAACCCTTGAATTCGCTGCACAGGGTGCAGAGTCTTGTACAATAGGAACAATGTATGAGTGTTTTGTCTTCACCGCCATGGTATTTTACTATTTTGCCTTCAGCTACACCCCTTGTCCCTATCATAAACTTTTGTTCTTAACTTTTCGTTGTTTTCTCCCTTTGACAATCAGTGCTCATTTAGACCCTCATTTTTCATCTTTTATATTGCTTAATCTTTGATATCTTTCTTTATCTTCTATGACATTCATTCATCATGATATAACATACATTAAAGTCAATTTTTTTCCTTACATCATCGGAAATGGGCCGCGTCAAGAAGCGACACGGGTCGTTTCCTTCATCGTCTTCTTAATCTCCTAGGACACGGTCAATATCAGCATGTGAAACAGTCTGCTTCCTGTACTTCGTCTCCGTGTTGGTAGATCCACGCAGTTTGATCTCTGCAACATGATCTTCGTTCATTTATTTTTTTAACATTGGGGTGCAATCCATTTTCTTCTTCGACACGACCAGTTTTAGTTATATTCATTTTTAGGGTTTCAGGTTATCAATTCATCTTGGTCTGATTCGATGGAACACGGTCCGATCTGGGTTTTCTCATTTATATGGCCAGGACATGGTCCGAGTCCAGGGAGGACACGATCCACGTGCAATGGTGTTAGGGTTTCATCGTATCCACCGCAAGAACATGGCCCATGTCCAAAGAGGGCATAATATGCATCGGCGCACAATGTCTTCTTTGTCGGGACACGATTCGTCCCTTGGTTGACATGACCCTCTTTTCGGCTAGGGTTTTCGTACGACCTACCGTCCGCACACACACTGCGTTTGATAAGGACACAACTTTGTGCTGATGCACAACGCGCCCTTTCCGTCGGATGCGGTTCGTATCTCGGGTGACATCTTCCCCGCTTGGTCATTCCTTCTTCATCGGGTGTCGCTACACGGCCCGCATCTGTAGGACACGGTGTGTGTCCAACTATCCGTCATAATTATATCATAAATTTTCATATTGCAGACATATTCTTCTTCTTTTATCATGAATAAACTATTAAAAACATGTAGAGAAATAAACTTAATTTCTCTATAACCCTATGGGTCCCCTTACATACCTTTTTTCGCAATCCTAAATTTGTTCTTCGTTAGGATTTATGCTTTTCCTTGTTCTTCATGAACCTTTTGACTTGCCCAAGTCCCTCCTAAATTTGTTCTTTGTTAGGCTTTATGCTTGTCCTCTTCTTCTACTCCTCCTATAGGTATCCCTTTGCTATGAGGGCAAGAGAAGAAAAGACAAATAGTTTTTGTCTTACCTAGTGGCCTTGACGGAAGAAGAGAGAGAGAGAGAGAGAGAGAGAGAGAGAGAGAGAGAGAGAGAGA
>LTAE01003808.1:3145-35405 GCA_001647135.1 Pontederia paniculata | reverse complement strand
GAGAGAGAGAGAGAGAGAGAGAGAGAGAGAGAGAGAGAGTTGTGTTCTATGTAAGTTGTGGGCAGGAGAGAGAGAGAGTTGTGTTCTATGTGAGTTGTGGGCAGGTTGGAGGTGGAGGAGGGAGCGTGTTTTTTCTGTTACATTTGACTGGTTCTAATGGATTGATGTAAATCTAACATACAATATAAAAAAGATACGGATTTATAGTTCATGTGATCTAATCGAAAAAAAAAATCTAATGTAAGATATATTAAAAATATGGAATAAAAAACAGATTTTTTTAATATTTTTTCTAATTTGTTTTGTTAGCAAATGTTATAGAAAATAAGAAATATATGGAGCAGATTAAATATCATTAAATATAGAAGGAAGGACTCAGATTAATATATGGAGCCTTTCATTTTAAATGAAATTAAAAATCTGAGTCATTCATTTTACATCTGATGGTGAATCATACATGTGGAGCTGAATCTGCTTCATATATTTCTTAACCCCAATATTATATCCAGTACATTTTGTTTTTTTATGTATTTTTTTAAGTTGCCAAAACATCAAACTACTTGTGCTAAGAAACAATAACTCATTAATATTATATATATATATATATATATTTAAAAATAAAAATCGAGTATTTTGTGACAACATAAATCATTAATATTGTTATTATTGGAAGGCAGGAAACCCAACTACTTATGCTGAGAAATGATTGATTGTTGCATCAGTGCTGCAAATAATAACTGGTCAAAGATAAGTCAGTGGGGGATGCTGTTTTAAGTGCGACAATAACTCTTCTCTGTTCATTGCATTAGATGATGGCTAATAATTCATTCCGAACAACATATTTAAGAAACGGTGCAAACCAAATGGAAGTTAGGTCATAAATCACAAAAAAAGCGTGTTTGGTCATCACGACGAGAACTAAAAAAATTGAAAGTCTAATTTGAATGCCAATTTTGATGTCCAAATAATTATTTTTATCAAAATTAAATGACAAATTCAGAATGAATTTAATGAAGACCTACCCTATTTAAATTGGATATATCGTCATTTAAATTATTGAATATGCTCATCAAATTTTAAAAAATAAATAAAAAATATAAATTTTAAATCATTATTTATTTTTAATAATACATATTAAATTTAATGATCTATAAAATAGAATAATACTACACCTCCATAATTCGATCTTTTATTATCTAAAGACATTAAACAGTTAAAATATTCCACTAGATATTTCGTTGATGTTAAATTTGATATTCCAAAAGTTTGAAATAAGATAATTGGATTTTCTCTGATTTTTAAAAAACCATAAACCCAATACTAATGACCGTATAATGTACTAGTACCACCTCATGAATGAAGAATCTTTTAGCCCACTTAGAATGAATGCGTGCATGGTGTGCATTTGTTTTTACTTATATTAACTAATCGTTTGTGCTAGCGTGCTGTTTGTTCCCTTTCATCAAATCATTTATTAGGTCTAGTACACCCAAGAAATATCATTTATTAGGTCTCAGTGTCCTACCCTATCACGTCGATATCAGGAATCTTTTTTTTTCTTTTATGGATTGAAAGAAAATTATTTTCCTATAGGAACGGACGAAGAGTTCCTCTTTTAGATTATTTTCTTTCAATAGTTATTATCATTCTTTGTAAAACAAAAATAAGATTAGAACAAATTGCATTAGTCAACAATGGATATACGATTCATAAAATCATATTCGGATACCTAGAAAAGAAAAATATGAGGGGCCAAAAAATTAGGAAGCAAAAATATATAATAATAAATTTAAAAAAAATGAGAGGTCAAGAGTTGAACCTTAAGCCTTTAGATGTTAGTCAAAATCACTTATCTACTATGTCAATTAGATAATTGTGATAATTTATTAGTATTTATTTTATTTATTGATTATAACTACCTTTAAATTATATAACGAAAAGTTAGGGGGACCGAGGCCCCCCGGGATATATGTGGATCCGCCCCTCATTCGGATCATAGCATTTTTAATTAATGAATTATCATATGATTTTTATTAAAATTATTAAGATCAAAATTTTACGTAGGATCATAAGATTGAAGATGATAAAATACTACGAATTAATAATATAATATATTTAAATATAAAATCAATAATTTTTTTAACAATTTTTTCACACATTTTTTTTTAAATTATAGTTCAATAAATCACAATTTGATAAATAATATATATATATAGATATTGAACTTCATCTATATTAATTATTATTATTAAAATTATAAAAATATTATGTTTTAAATAATTAAAATATTTATTTGAGATCGTATGATACGATATAAATTAAGATAAATTATAAGATCTTACGACATAAATAAAGATCTTATTAAAATTGTACTCATAAAATTTTTATATTAAAATAGAAATCGATTAAAGCTCAAATCATGATTTCCGTGCGTCAAATTTTAGTTTTACAAGCCGCATGAAGAGATTGACATCATATCTGGCTCCATTTTGTTCTGTTGTTTGACCTCATACCAACATGGGACTGGATATGTCAAACATACATACCACCATATTTTCAAGCAACTCAAAAATAGAACGACCTCCCGCGTGCCGCCAGGCTGGCGCAGAGGCAGGTGAATGTTAATGTGTGTAAATTGCTTCTTATATTTCGTGTCAAATTGTATGAACAGAAAATTTGGAGATTCGAATACATAAACTGACATTTTCCGCTTCCAACTCATGCACAAGGGAATTGAGGAAAACATAATCTAGTACTGTCGCACAACTTCGTGAATGAAGTTAGTGACGATCTACAACTACTCCAACATTATTTCCTTCCTTTTTTTCACTTTTAAAAACCTTCCTCGTATGTTTTAACAGGATACGATACAGAAGAAGAGACCATGTCATCTCCAATGTACAATAACAGTTAGAAGAAAATTATATGGGGAAATGCACTGTTACAAACTTCAACAGCAACAGCTGCATTCCGGGTTCCCCGTATTGAGAGAAAACTTGGAACCCTAACTTGGAGCCATCTCGACATAATGCATCTTGTTATACTACAGTTCACTATTCCGGGTTTCGCTGTTAAGGCTGTCGAAGGTTGTGACTTCCTTGGGCAACTTCAACATACCATGACTTCCATGCCTCCAAGTAATGTGCGAACAGGTCACTAAGTGCTGCAGAAGAAAGCACATACGGAATAAAATGATTGCCACAATTAAGGTATTCATGCAAAAAGACCATACATTTGCTTCATTTAATTAATAATCTGCAACCAAAATCAAAACATAAAGGACCACAGATGAATAAATCAAAGATAGGTTTACATGCCCCAAAAAGTGAGACATCTTATTAATTGATCCCCACTAAAGGTTTATACACAAGAATAAGTTTCACGGCTGTATCCAAAAGTGATTTTAATATTCATGTGCATTAAAAAAAGAGTGACACTATTGCAACTTAAAAATAAAACACTATTGTAACTTCTTTTTATTAGACAAAGGTAATTTTTCACAACTAACAGAAATGAGTGAATAGTGTTTTTTAGAGCGGCAATAGAAGCACCCTTAAATTAAATATATTAGACAAAAAGACTTTTTGTTTGAGAGTAGGGGTGTAAGCAAAAAACCGAAAAATCCAAAACCTAAAAAATCGACCCGAACCGAAAAACATAAAATTTTCATAGAGTTGTTTGGCCTTTCATAATTGGGGGATCGCTGTCGTGAAAAGAACAAGAATGGACTGATTAGATAGAAAATTGAGACTGTTGGTTTTGCATTGTTTTCTCTCTAGAGTACAGCATGAATCAGATTGGTTTTGCATTGTTTTCTCTCTAGAGTACTGCATGATCAGACTACCATCTGATTCTGGATACTCCTTTCCTAAGTAAAGAAACTTTACATATATATCTTTTGAAATACTTAGAGAAACTTTATATACAAACCTCAAGAAGAATGTTTGAATAAGGTTCAAATAATTCAAAAGTCCAAATTTTTGAGTTCATTTTTTAAAACAAATCCAAGAATCCACAAACTATAGCACAGCAGAATTGATAAAAGCACCATTACTTTCTCTAGTTGGGAGTCGAATTCAATTGAAGAAATGTTGTACCAGTGGATATATTCACTCGTATACGCTAAAGCAATTTGTATGATTCAGCTTGTAACTAGTTATGTATGGTTTGCTAAAAGAATAAAGATTAATGCTGGTTTTCTGCCAATAACGGCAAATCATTCAATGCAATGGGATTACCTTTACAAGATAGGTTCTTGAACTTAGACGCATGAAACGTGGGTATAAGAGAGAGAATGCTTAAAACTTTACCATAAACATAATAGTTATGATGACCATGATGATCATAAATAATATGACTATACTTTTGTTGAAAAGCTAGGTCCTCAGAATTTTAAAATACAGAAAACATAAACATGCAATATATGTCATATATTCTTTTCAGCATAATCAAAGGAGTTTCAGACAGAATTACAAAGCAGAAAATATGCAATTTATGATCTGGGATTTATTAATCTCTACACAATTTGAACGAGCTTCATAGATTGAGACTCAAAATGATTAACATGTGAGAGATATAATGTTTAACCATTTGATCAATCAAGCTGAAGCATAAAAAATGACGGAAAGCAACAAAGGGATGACTTAAACGTGAATAAAGGCCTTTATGTGTTAGATTAGTTAAAATCATAAGCTTGGTGCCGTGTAAAAATTTGCTCAAGTTCAAACCAATCAATATGTATTACTGTGGCAAGAGTGTTGGGCAAACCTTGGTTGTGATATTGAGGCCTGAAAGAAGATGCCAATGTCTCCCAGTCAACCTTTTTTCCAGGTTTCTCCTCCACATCGTTGGTTCCTTTAATCAAGCCAGCAGGACAAAATGGACCAAAAACATAACCATTCTTAGACCCCAATTGTTTCTGTGCCGTCAGGTTGCATTCTTTCAAATCCTCACTTCTCTCCTGTATCCTACCGGTCTTCTTATCCGCTGAAGAGCTCAACCTGCTTCTCTTCAAGTCGACATTAGTAAGATCATTCCCAAAAGCTCGCTTAGTAGGTTTATTTGTGACAGCAGTTGTGACACCACTATCTGCCTTCGGCTTGCCTCCAGCTCCCAACCAACGAAATGCTGGTTTCCTTGCTTCAACTTGTATCTGAAACATCCACACATTGCCTCTTTTTCAGATTTCGTTTTTCACTAGTTCAGATATATGCATATTCGAACAAAGCACACCTTCTCGATTAGATTCATGGAAGACAAGACGTTCGCTATATCATATAGTCGTCGGACCTTAGCTGCATCATTATCTTAAGTGTAAATAATCATACAGGGACAGTGAATCCAAAGAATGCAGAAAAAAAGGGGAAAGGTCACTCACTTCTCATATAGGATACATCATTGATATCGCCAAGTAGAATCCTTGCAGCTTCATCAAGCGAGATCGTGACAGCCTGCCTCGGGAGCACCCCAACTTACTCAACAACACAGCTGAAGATTAACAGAAAACAAAGCTAACATCTAGAGAAGCAAAATGCTTACATCTGTAGTCAGGAAGAGTTTCACAAAATTTTGCGTTAGCAAGCCGAGAGATTTCTCTTTTCTGTTGTTGTCTGCAAGTCGTGACCGAAATTTATGATCAGCATATCCCAAATAAATTCCTTTACAAAAATCAAAATACAGAATTTAGCAGGAAAATAACAGCAAACTCCCAAAGTTAAAAAATAGTAACTAGAACAATTAAATATATTACCAGATCTACTTTTGCAAGAAGTACTGTTGGATGCAGTCTGGCTCAACTTCTCCTCTGGAACATTCTCGTCATCATCATCGTCGTTAAGATCAGCATTCTCATCATGATCGTCTTCCAAGACCATCTGCTGAAGAAAAAAAACTCCGCAGTAGGAAGCACTAACAATCTCAAGTAGCGAGCTATCAACATTATTTAATCTACAGCCAATTTGTATCATACCTTGCTATTCGGTGCTTGGCAGCCAGACATTTCTCTCAATGCGTCCTCCTAATTCAGATCAATCAGAGTAAAGTAAGCATCAAAACAAAAAAATAGAATTAATAATAGTAAGTGAGAGAAAAAAAAAGAGTACCTTGAGTGCTTCTAGGGCTTTGGGGATCCCCGAAAACCCAATCCATGAGTACATATTCTTGGCTTTCCTCGACAAAACCTATCAACTTTTAACGATCAGATGACAGAAAACTCAAGCAGCAACGACCGATTGAATAAGGAAATCGAGATCGGACCCCGACGCTCTCCAGAACGTTGACGATGTCGTAGATCCGCCGGCGCTCCACGCCCAGCCGCCGCGCGGCGTCGTCGAGGCCCACCAACTCCACGCCGTCCCGATTGTAGAGGCTTACGAAGCTTCAAGAGACATCACAAAAGGAAAGAACGAAAAAAATGAGCTCAACCCCGTCAGGACCAAGATCAAGATCCTTCACCGCGGAAAGCGTACACAACAACAAAAGAAGAAGAAGAAGAAGAAGAAGAAGAAGAAGAAGAAGAAGAAGAAGAAGAAGAAGAAGAAGAAGAAGAAGAAGAAGAAGAAGAAGAAGAAAAGTAAAAGACCGGGCGCCGGGTTCTATTACTTGGAGCAGAGGAGGCCGAGGGATTTCTGCTTCCGGCAGTAGGCGTGGTGCCGCCGGAGGCCGGCGTCGGCGAATTGGCGCGTCGACGGAGGCGACGACGACGACATCTTTCTCGATCCGAGAAGGAGAAGCAGCGACGAGGAGGAGGACAGCGACGGCGACGGCGACGGCGACGGCGAGAGAGAAAAAAATTGTTCTCGGCGGTACTTTTTTAGGGGCGGCAGCGGCAGCGGCGGCGGCGGCGGCGACCGTTGAGAGGGAAATATTTGAGGACGAGAGGCGGCGACGCGGGGTTCAAAATTTTGGAGGAGCGGGAAAGGCCTGAATGCCGAAAAGGCCCTCAACGGGATCGGAAATTTTCTGCTTACATTATTTTATAGGAGGGTAATTTTGAAGGTTATAAAAGGTTAATTTTGGTAAGCATCTCTCAGAGAGGCGCGTGATTGATTTGTTTTGGCTCCAAGCCGTTGGTTGTGGAGATCTCAACGGTTTGAGAGGGAATACGCGGTCTCATCTCCGCCCTCCATTTTTTTAGAAAAAAAATAAAATTCATTATTAGTTCATCTAATAATTATTATATTTTTTATGCCACGGATATGCAAAGGAGTATATTATTTTTTTTTCAATTATAGAAATGGTACCACAAAGGAAAGTAGAAATAAATTATTTTGATAAGAGAAATTAAGATTCCAACTTCAATACTTTTATGCAAAATAATATATCGTGAGACCGAAGATGATACTACTTTGTATTGGGTTTTCTAGAGGAAATTTTTAAATCCTCTTAATTTATGTGCCTAAAAATTCTCATAATATTTACATAATATTTTTTGTATTTTTTTGGATGAAGGGTAAACTCATCGGTGCTCAAGATTATTAGCATTCGACTGATAAAGATAAATTTTGATTAAATTATTTAAAATTTAAATTCAGAATTATTAACTTTTTGATCTTTCAACTTAGAATATAGATTGGCTAATTATATGTATCAACTAATGTTGATTGGACAATTTATATTTTAACCATTCCATTTAAGACGGTCAAAACTCACACATACCTTAATTTAATTTAGGCGAGATATATATCATGTCAAATATTAGGCATTAAATGCACAAAGATGCACCATCGGATCTCTTTTTATTTTTATTGATTCTTCTTTTCGCATGTGTTTCCTATTTTATATTATTTGCTCGCCATTTCCTTTCATTACAACCCTTCATTCTTCTTTTTTTTCCTTTAAACAGTAAAATTCAGATAACTTGCAGTAATTCATTTTCACAATTCACCTTGCTTTTGTATTTTAACTGTTTGTTTAGGAGTGTTCACGGGTCGAACCCACCCCGACCAATTCTGATCGGATCGGTTTGGATTGGGTCATGCTCTTTTTGGCATCTTGACCCGATCCAATCCGACCCATTCAAAATTGGGTTGGATCGGATCAGGTCATCGGATTATCCGACCAATTTTTTTTATATTTTTGTTCATTTTTATTATATTTTTTAGTATATAGTACGAATCATTATATTTAGTATTCATTTTAAAGCATAAAATACTTTTTTAATATTTTATTATGATATATTTTAAATTTTAAACTAAAACTAACCTTTAAATTAAATTAAAACTACTTCAATTTAAAAAATAAAAAAATTAGGTCATCGGGTTGGGTCAGATTAAATCGGGTCGAAAATTTTCAATCCATATCCGACCCGACCAAGGTTGGGTATTGATCGGATTGGGTCGGGTCCGACCTGATCAAAAAAATTGAACTGACCCAATTCAGTTTGGGTTGGTTCGGATGGTCGGGTTCACCAGCTCGATCTGACCCGGTGAACATCTCTACGTTTGTTAACACGAGATTCAATTCCAATATCAGAACAAATAGATTATATTTTTGGCTTTACCTAAAATATAAATTACAAGGATGCACTTATTTAGTAGTTTAAAATGATGTCAACATATACAATATATATTATATATATGTAAACAGGGGTGTAGAGCACTCTGCTCTACATCGAATGTATAATACTCATATTCTCTCATTTAATTATTAAATAATAATTAATAAATTACTAAAATTGTTATATAATGTATAAGATAAAATAATATATATTTATCGAATCAATTCGATAATCTAAAATGATATTTAAGATCAAAGAAATTATGATCATCAAATTATTAAAAATAATCAAACGAACTTAATTATGATTATCAAAAAATTAGATTAATATAATCTTAGTTTAACTCACTGCTTAATTAAAAAATAAATTAATAAATAATTATTTAATTAATCGAATGAGTAAAAATGATGTTATACATAGGATGTAAAGTGATGTGCTCCATATATCCATTTTTCTCATATATATATATATATATATATATTTGTTGGACTCATGTAACTTTGATTAATTTAATATTTATTTAAAATTACGATGAATAAAATTCTTGATAAAAATAACTTGATACTAAAAATACTAATAAAATTCTTGTTGGTATTATTTTTATTATTTTTCTAACGGAAGCTTGCGTTTGTTAGTGCTGCAAAGAAAGGGGCTACTTTTCTCTCTCTGGATCTTGCCATCGAATTGGGACTAGGGTTTTGGAGGCGCCCATGGAGGAGGAGAAGAAGGCGACGATTGCGGAGGAGGATGGTGGGGAGAAGGGACGAGCCGTCGTCGGGGGCGGCGAGGTGGAGGAGAGGAGTCCGAGCGCAGGCTTTGTGCTGTTCAACTCCATGACGAAGCAGAAGGAGGTGTTCAAGCCGCTGGTGGAGGGGAAGGTGGGGATGTACATCTGCGGCGTCACTCCCTACGATTTCAGTCACATCGGCCACGCCCGCGCCTACGTCGCCTTCGACGTCCTCTACCGGTAATTACTCATCCGTCAATTCCTTCTCGAGTCTGTTTGAGGAATCGCATTCTCTGTGAATTGGTTACATTTTCTTCTGCTGTTGAGGCCTTTGATGGAGGCTCGGCCGCCGCTTTGGCCATAATTTGAGACTACGATTACTAAAGGCGTCACCTTTATGCTCGATAGTTTCTTTTCCCTCTCGTTTTGACATAACTCCACTTCATTTCACTAAGCAAAGTATGATGTTGTTACTTGTTAGTGAACTTTCTTCTGTTTGTATAGTTCAACTCAATTGATGCCAGATAGGCTTACTTTTTCTTTCCCTTCTTGATTGTTATGAATGTATTAGGATTGCTTATAGGTTAGAGGTGAAATGAAAACGATAACTCGATTACTAGATAAGCTGGAGGTTAGTGGTTATTCGGCTAAGCTGAGGTCCGGCTTGTTCTTTGCAGTAACATAGTCTATAATTATAAGCAATGTTGCCTGACTAAGTTTAAACCGCTTGATTACTCGATTGTCTTTCTATTTAACTGAGATGTATATCAAATCTTCAATTTTTGGGAGATAAGTCGCGTACCGACATTTTAGATACTCTCATGTTCTTCTATGGGATTCCTCTTAATATTATCTTATAAACATATTTGCGTGACACGGGTTTTGTTATATAATGGGATGAAACTCAGATTTGTTTCTTAGTTTAATTCGAATCTATTGTCTCAGTACCAGAGACATTATAAATGTTTATTAGTGGTTCTTTATGGTTGCTATGGCAATGAAAACTATGATGTATGAATGTAGTGATAACTGTTTGGGATGATATGAAATTTGCTACTTTCACTTGATGCAGGAAGTAAGTTGTGTGAGATGCTATACTTGATGTTATACTTAAAATTTGTGAATATGCATTTTGTGTATCTGTCCTGTGATGGAAATTTACAATGACAAACTTTTCCAGATACTTGAAGCATTTGGGCTATGAAGTGATGTATGTAAGGAACTTCACTGACATTGATGACAAGGTCAGAAAAAAACATTTTTATACTTTTTGCTAAAATGTTCATAAAATTGCATGTCTGCAATTAAGGCCTCTGATTAGTAAACTTGCTGCGGGCAAAGTTTCTCATTCACTGATAAACCAAAGAATTGCGATGCCAGGAGGAGTCCACAAAAATAGATGCATAAATAGACTATGCAGTCAATGCTAATGTTCTCTTAGTTAGAAGAATCAAACACTTAGCTTTCATCCCAGAAAACTATCAGTAAATTTGAAATGTTAAACCTCAAGAAATATCTAAATGTTTGAATACAGAGAGAAGAGTCCTTTTCATGAAGAGATGCCCTCTTTTTATATTCATCATAAATTCATCCTGAAAAATACTAAACAGCAAATTATAAACTAATTAGTCACATAATAAAACTTTTTATCTGGCTTCTTCGGAGAGGTAAAATTCTTACTGCATCATATCATTCGAAGTGGCTCCCTGGTGCGATTCCGGACTGTAGGCTTTGCCATGGTTTGGAGGAGGACACAGACCATCTTTTTCAACTGTCAAGTATCCAGGGTCTGGCACAGGGCTCGTATCCTTTTGATCTGCTGTGCATCTGAGGATGATTTCTGGACATCTTTCAGAAGAGGGGGCCTCTTCCGGCAATATCACGTAGATATCTGGGAAAGACCTGTCCAAACTGTTTGTTTTATTATGGGCAATCTTGTTGCGCCTCCGAGGTGGTCACTGTCACGTAGAAACGTTATGACTGATGCAATTGTTCTGTTTCGAGAGTGAACCTCTATTTAGATAAACTTCTCTCTCAGAACTAGCTCCCTGATGTTTATTTCTTAGTTGTGTTTCCTCTAAAATAAAAATATTGGGGTTTTCAGTATTTTCATTTTTTTTAATTGTCTGTATAATTTACTTAATCTGCAATTACACTAAATTTTCTATGCTATTGATTGATTCTGTATTCTGATGTTGGTTGTTCCTCATGTGTTTATTGATATTATTGTAGAATTGCTATATCTTTACACTGAAGGAAGTTCATGTAATTCAACATTCAATTATTTGTTATTACACTAAAATCTCTTTTTTTTGTATATCTCGTGCTCGTGTTAGAGGCTGTAACAACAACTGATTTCACATGTCTGCAGATTATTAGACGAGCAAATGAATCAGGGGAGGATCCACTAAATTTGAGCGACCGCTTTTCCAAGGAATTTTTGGATGATATGTCTGAACTTCAGTGTTTGCGTCCAACTCATGAACCACGTGTTTCTGATCATATTGAACAGATCAAGGAAATGACATCTCAGGTGCTCGTGCCTTTAAAAATTAGAATTTCATATTGCTTCATTTCTTCTTCATCCTTTAAAATAGAACAGCAGTGATAATACCAATGACAGTGATACTGCAACTATCAGAGTTTTCATGTTCATATTCTCAGACTTTGGTTAAAAACGTTTCGTGTTCAAATTCTTCATTGATTTGAAATTTCATAGCCACATATATTATTATGTTTGTATTTTTTTATTTGCAAATGAGGTTGAAAAGATTGATAAAAAAAAGTGGCATGCCTGATTAGTCTTGGTAAATCGATTTCTTCTGGCTCATAGAAATATGTTTAAGCGTACTAAAAAAATGGAAAATCTGTTAAGCGATTGGCTGATGGAACATGCAGTCCAAGAGCATTAACATTTTTTTGAGGGGGCAGTCCTTAGGCCATTAACATATGCTTCGACTTCCCCTATTTTTTCTTTTTCACAGATATATTACAAACATGAAGATCACTTGTGATCATAGTAATGTGTGTTTCATTAGCTTATCGATGTCAACCAACATGAATCCTATAGTGGAAATACAGGTGACTCTTTGAGAGTCGACAATCAATTCAAGTACACAAAACTTTTATTTTAACAGGAAGACTGAAGAAATTTTAAGTACTAGATGACTTGTATGGGCAAGAGTTAAATGTTTCATCAATTATGATATGCATAGGAAGTTAAACTAGTATAGGTTCGGAGTTCTAAGTGTTTTGTCATTTTGCACATGTTATATACTTGCATCTGAAAGAAACACAGTATTATGGGCGTTATTATGTCTCAAGCAGCCTCAGACCAAGTTTGATATCGATACATTATATCATATCATATTGTTTTCCTCCCATAAGGCCTTACATAATTCATATTGGGCAGAATTCTTAGCTTTTCTGATTCTCAGTGCATATGTAAGACAGATATTGAAGAATGGGTGTGCCTATACTTTGGAAGGGGATGTCTACTTTGAGATTGACAAGTTTCCGGAATATGGTAAATTATCTGGAAGAAAGCTGGATGATAATCGTGCAGGCGGGGGTGGGCGCGTTTCAGTTGATGTGAGGAAGAAAAATCCAGCTGATTTTGCATTATGGAAGGTAATATACTTCATTATCTTATTTCCTTCATCGAGATTGTTATCTATATGCCAATGTTTTTTTTTCTTCTGCAGTCAGCTAAACCTGGGGAGCCGAGTTGGGAGAGTCCCTGGGGCCCTGGAAGACCAGGCTGGCATATTGAATGCAGTGCAATGAGTGCTCAGTATTTAGGCACAGGTTTTGATATTCATGGTGGAGGAAGGGATTTGATCTTTCCTCATCATGAAAATGAGCTTGCACAGAGCAAAGCTGCCTGTTCAGAGTGCTTTGTCAAATATTGGATGCATAATGGTTTTGTCAACAAGGACAATGAAAAGATGTCAAAGTCGGATAACAATTTTTTCACAATCCGAGATGTAAGTGTGCTTGTTTATTGGAGCCCTAGTTTTCTTTTTGTCTTCATTTTTATCCGATGCTTTTGAGTTCTGTTTGCAAGGTGTTCTTTTAATGATGATGCCGTACACAGATTATTGCGAGATATCATCCTTTAGCTTTGAGATTCTTCTTGATGCGCACACATTATAGGTCAGATGTAAATTATTCAGATAGACAGCTTGACACTGCATCTGATCGAGTCTTCTACATATATCAGGTATGCTGCAGATATAGAGCATGTGAGATGTACATATGCACATGAGATTCTTTTTGCATATTATGCAACATTTTGTTAGTATTATTTGGCAATATATTTACAAGTTACTTACTCGTACAAGTTTATTTTAAAGAAGCGTTACTCTAAGAAAACATTACTAGCTCGTGTTGCACATGTAACTTTGATTATCTGCAGACTCTGCATGACTGTGATTTGGCTCTTTCTCCATTTCGTCAAGAGGAATTGAAAGTCAAAGTGCCAGTTGAGGTCCAACAGTTAATTGATAAATTCCACTCAGATTTTGTAGCATCCATGTCTGATGATCTGCATACTACTGCTGTCTTGGATGACCTTATGGAGCCACTCAAGTCCATAAATAGCAATGTGAAGAACTTGAAAAAGTTAAAGGTATAGCTTTTGTTTCCCCAAAAAAAACTCCATCCTCTTATTCATCTGTAAGCCTGATTGCACAATTTATGCAGGCAAAGAAGCAGCAACTGCCACTTATTAAAGCTCTTCTTGCCTTGGAGGTCGAAGTCAAGCATGTTCTTGACACTCTAGGTTTGTTGCGGCCTAATTGCGCAGAGGTACACTAGCCAGTTCATTCCTTCATAAAAGAACCTGGTTCCTACTACGAGATGCTGATTATAGTCGTATTGATATCTTGTTCTGCACATTTGTTTTGCCACCACTCAACAGGTCATTCAGCAATTGAAAGACAAGGCACTAACTAGAGCCGGACTGACCGAGGAACAAGTCCAGCAACAGATAGAAGATCGAAATATAGCCAGGAAGAACAAGGAAGACGAGAAATCCGATAAGATCAGATCAGAGCTATATGCGCAGGGCATTGCGTTGATGGATGAAGGGAGCGGGACACTCTGGAGACCATGTGAGCCTCCCGAGTAACAACTAAATCTGATCAGTTGCAGGTTACTTGCTTCGTTACTGCCAACAAACAGATCTCTCCAATGTGAGTCAGTTGGAGGGAGGGTGATTTTGCTTGTTAAATTGTCAAATTCATACTTCAATTGTTGTATTCAGTCAAAACTATAGATTATTATAACTCCATCTCAGGTTATTTATGTATTGGATTATTACACGTCGAATGAAGTAATTTTCTCAAAAGATATTTATACTTTTTTTATCGATTTTTTTTCTATTGATGGTTTCTTTTTAATTATTAAATAAAGGAAAACTGAAAAGTTTTTATTTTTTGAAAAAATGCTGCCATGTTCCTTGCACTCTATACATATGAATGATATATGAGCTACATAATGCAAGAACATGCATCTTTTTATACTTTTCCTATGACTATATATATATATATATATAGTATATCCGATGAAACATTTTCTATTATATCATATATTATTTTCTATTTATACTTTTAGGATTATGGACTTTCATTGTAAGAGTCTGGGGGTTGGGATAGAGTGGTAAACAGCTCCTCTCAGAATAATTTTCGTTGGGGGTTTCACCTGTCATAGTCAGACACACGGTCCGAGGCAATACCAGAATAGTCGGATTCGATGGTGGGCCGAGATTCTAATTTGTGGTCAATGCGCATAATCATTAGCATCACGTGGGTTGAAAAATCAATACGCATAGCCGTTAACGCTGCGTGAATTGATAAATCGGCGTCGCTTTGTGAATACTAGGGTTGCAACAAAAAAAATTTGGATGTAAATATATCATGTTCCCTACTTGCTATCGTATGTACTGCCATGCACATGCATTATGCTTAACCATATCAATGCAGTTGACATGTACTTATGTTCTCGACTACTATATATATACATATATACCCACACACTGACCTGCATACGAAATGTTATAGAACTCCACCACTTTTCCTTTCTTGTTCTCTCGCAGGCGTCCACAGTTAACAAATCGCGCGCAAGAACTCCGACCAAAAGAACACAAGAACAAGATGGCGATGGTGACGACTCCGACGACGTCGACGTCGACGGCGAACGTCTTCAACCTCCGTTCGGCGTTCTCCCGCGTCGTCCGTTCCTTCACCGCAATGCTGTTCGTCCTCATGGTCCCCCTCACCTACTACACCGTCGTGGTCTCCTGCTACGGCCCCTCCCTCCTCGCCGGTAACCTGGGTTCCCTCTCCGTCCTGCTTCCCTTTCATCTCCTGGTACGTCTCTCTCTCTCTCTCTCTCTCTCTCTCTCTCTCTCTCTCTCTCAACTATGATTGCATGTTTCTTTGGAGATTGCTTTTTTCTGTGTCAATTCTGCAACACGTCTTCTTTTACTTGCATGCATGCAGTTGGCGATGGTTCTTTGGAGCTATTTCTCAGTCGTCTTCACAGACCCCGGCGGCGTTCCGGCGAACTGGATGCCCTCCATGGAGCTGCAGAACGTTATCAACATCGGAGATCAGGGCATTTCATCAACTACTGCTGATCAATTGAGCAACCAAATTNCTCTCTCTCTCTCTCTCTCTCTCTCTCTCTCTCTCTCACATTTGCAGTTGTATGGTTTTCTTGAGGCATCTCTTGGGGGCGTGGCATCGTTGTACCATTTATACTTTGGTGAAGTTTTTGATCATCCTTCTGGTCCAAGGTTTCCATTCTTGATTATCAATATCAGCGGTAAGTGCATTGTGACATTAACTTGGTCTGAATCATTTTAATTTGCTCACTAACTCTAACTGTTACATATGTATATGTTATTTTGATCACATTTGCTAGGGTTCAATTTGGCATTTGCCTTGTATGCTCTTTTCATGCTTGTGGTGCATTTGTCCTTGGTGGCTGAAAACACAACAAGCATGGAGGCAAGTGATATTCTTCATTCGATTTTTTCATTAATACGTGTTGATTCTGATCAATTACTTAATTAACAGGAAATGACAAGATCGAGTTATGATATGGGTATGAGAATGAACTTTGAACAGGTTTGTTATGTATATACTTGAATGCTCTACTACTCTCATTTCCTTTCTTTTATATAATACACACACACACACACTTTATGATTGAACTTTTGCAGGTTTTCGGAACAAACAAGAAGTACTGGCTCATTCCATGGTATTCAGCAGAGGACTGCAAAAAGTTGCTTGATCTGCAAACTGAAGTTGGCATCTTGCTGGGGGGCGATGTGTGACATCAATTTTGTTCGTATGAACGAGTTATGATGGTATTCAGCAGAGGACGTACTGCAAAAATTTGGGATCTTTGCATGCATGCATGCATGCATCGTATCAGTATGCACGTACTTGGAACGTTTTGAGAGAAACTACAATGTAGTTTTGTTCATATAACATTCTTATCTTTCTCCGGTCAATTTTACAAACTTTTATAATCTCTTGTTCCTTGAGACAAACTAAAGTTCAGTAATAGCATGCACTCATTGACACAACTTTGATCCGTTTTCATTGTAATGTAATAATATGTACAAATTTCTACCGACGAACTAATATATAATATGGTATTTTCAGTAAGTTAAATATAAATATTTAATATCAAATGAAAAGCTATTCACTAATGCTTGATTCAATATTTAATATTAATTCCAAGATCAAAAGCTTAATTACACATGTAAAATGGATTTAAGATTTGTTAAACCTCATAATGATTTTATCGTATATACAATATATATATCGTGAAACTCATTAAAAATCTCACGTGAATAGTTTTATGAGAAGGATGATAAAGGATCAAAAGAGAATTTACGTATAAGATCAAAAAATAACACTAACAATAAAGATATTTCGTAATTTAAAATTTCATTAATTGAAGGCTTCCGTTTCGTGTAAATAACAAACCGCGTGCAAAAAATGAATGAAACTTTAAGTAATTAACAAGTTTTTTAAAGAAAATATTAAATATTTCTTTTATGCAAGACAAATTAAAAATATGAAATGGAGATTTTTTTTTGTTCAGAACAAATATTAATTAAATTAAGTTAATTAAGTTGCCTTTGTTTGTTGAGTACTATAAATTTTACGTAGTGCAGCAGCTGCTGCTGCATTGCATGGATAGTAAACAACTCCGTCACCTTTTTAGTTTCTGTTTCGAGCTCTTCTTTTTTTAGTTCTTTTTGGTTCTTTTAAGCAAACGGAATCCATCAAGAACTCGATCGAATGGAAACCGAAACAAGCTCGAACAAGATCATGGCCATGGCCATGGCGTGCATGGCGTCCAAGAACGTCTTCACCGTCGACGCGGCTGTCCGCGGTGTCCGTTCCCTCGTCGCCGTGCTGGGCGTCCTCTTCATCGTCGCCGTCAGCTACTACGCCGCCGTCGTCTACAGCTACGGCCCCTCCCTCCTCGCCGGCGGCCTGGACTCGCTCGCCTTCTTGCTCCCTTTCCATCTCCTTGTACGTATATATGTGCGCCTAATTCTCTCCCCTCTTGCCGAAGCTTTCTTTCTTACTTTTATCGCTTAATGTCGAGCTCCCTTTTAGTCTTCTGTCATTTCTGATGGAGAAGAGAAAGATTTATATCTGTCCATCTTTTTTCTTCTTCCTTCTGTTCTTCTTGATTTCATTAGTTCTGTTACTTCTGTCTGATTGTAAGCAAATCAAGTTCTTAATTGACTTGATGGATTTCAGTGAAAAAAGTTGAGCTTATTCATTTGCATTGTGGTGGATTTCTCTGTTAATTTGTTTTAGTGCATAATTAAGCATTAATTAGCACTGGTAATCATTTATACTTCAAACTGATCAATCAATGTTCCTTTTTTCCTGTGAGAAATCTGTAATTAAGAGACTGTGCCAGTCTCAATTCCTAGAGGTCTTCAGAATGTTTTACCTGCAGCTTAAGAGAATTAGTTCTGAATTCAGTTCCTTTGTTGGAGTAATAAGTTTATGAGGCATGTCTTGCATGTGCTTCTGGTTTTAGCACAACCATGTTAACAATGTTGTTAATTACACTCTGCAGTTGGTGATGCTTCTTTGGAGCTACATTTCAGTTCTGCTGACAGACCCGGGCCGCGTTCCGCCGAGCTGGAAGCCGTCTGTGGATGAGAAGAATGGTGAAGGTTTTCCATCAAGTGCTTATGAGAATCCAAACTCAACTCTTCTGCAGTCTACTACACCTCTTTCTGATCAAAGGAGCCAATCAAACTCTTACCCGAAACAGAAGAAACACCCAGAATACTGCGAAAAATGCGATCATATAAGACCGCCGCGGTGTCGTCACTGCTCTATCTGTGAGCCCATTGCATCTGTGTTCTTTCTGTTGCTGTTTTTTTTACTATACAGAAATGGGGCAAGGCCCTGTCTGTTGCTGTTTTATCAGTGCAGGATAAAATGAAGTCTTTTTAGCTTCATTTTTAACAGCTAACTAATCATGATTTTAGCTCGCCGATCCGCCACATTGCTATTGCTAGCTTCATCTATGATATGCCTGATTGATAAAGAAGTCAGATTGATTGGGCAAAGTGAAATAAGAAAATTGCTGATGATCAATTGATCATACACATGCAAATATGCATATGAATTCTGTTACTGTTTTGTCACTGGTAATTAAGCAGCTGAAGTTGCTCACTTGTGTTTAACTCCTAGGTGAAAGACATGTACTAAAATCAGACCACCATTGATAAAGAAGTCAGATTGGGCAAAGTGAAAAATAAGAAAATTGCTGATGATCAAATTGATCATACACATGCAAATATGCATATGAATTCTGTCACTGTTTTGTCACTGGTAAGTATCTGAAGTTGTCACTTGTGTTTTAATTCCTAGGTGAAAGATGTGTACTAAAATCAGACCACCATTGTACTGTGACCGCGAACTGTGTGGGAGCTTTGAACCATAAATTCTTCATCCTTTTCCTGGTAAGGCTTTGTACATATTTCTCCCTTCTAGTTGTAAATTTGTAAGCACATTTATTTTTTCATTAGTTAATGTTGTATATATGCTCATTTAAATTGCAGTTGTATACATTTCTGGAATCAAATTTTGTTGCCATTGCACTGTTATGCCATTATATTGTATCTGGGAAGGCTCCTGATATCTCTGAACCATTTGCTTTATTGTCATCTACCTTTGGTAAGTGACTTCATAATGTTCAAAAGTGCACCACAATTTGAATACTTCCAATGATTATATATGTATATGCATGTCCTTTTTGCTAGTGGGGAATTTGGCATTTGCCATGCTTTCTCTCAGATATTTGATCATGCATTTGGATTTGGTGGCAAGAAACTTGACAAGCAAGGAGGCAAGTCGATATCTATTTCCTTCTCATTATGTTCTCAAGTTATATGATTCTGATCCTGTGATTTCTTTCTTTCTTTCCTACTTAACAGGCAAAAGCCACTTCAAGATCAAGATATGATGCGGGTATGAGAAAGAACTTTGAACAAGTCAGTCAAATGTCTTCCATCTACACTCTTTTTTTTTCAGCTTTTAATTCATGTTTCATTTGTTACTTAACAATTGACTGCATTGTGTTAAATATCTGCTTATGAAACTTCCCGATCTGATCTTTGTTCGTCGAACCGACTGATCAGGTTTTCGGAACAAGCAAGAGATATTGGCTCATTCCACTGTATTCAACAGAGGACTTGGGAAAGTTGCTGGATCTTCATGGCCTTTGATTAAACTCTTGGTCCTCTAAACTTGATGCAAACTTTTTTTTTTTTCTGCACATATTGATAAAAGATGAGAGAATGTGTGATGTGTTTGTTGTTGCATCCATCCTCTGCAACATATTGTTGTTGCCTGCCAGTTTAGATTGTATGTTAAGTTGCAAAGCAGCTGAGAAGTAGTTAATAGTTTTGAGGTGTAGCAGTAGCTATAAGTTCTTTCTATATCTTTGTGCATGTATCTCCATGAAACTTTGTGGTGATGTCTTCTTTTAATTAGTTTTAAACTTTGCGAGTAAAAAAAAAAAGTTTTATGAACCCAGATGGAAATATAAGAATCTACCAACGGGATTGAGATGGAATGATAAACGGTTCCTTCTGACTTAAGCAAGATCTCAAGTTCGATTCCTTATCAATGTAGAATAATCTTCACTAGGAGCCTCACCTGCCATAAACAGACACGCGACCTGAGCTGAAACTAGAATAGTCGGGTTCGATGGTAGACTGAGACTCCAACTCGTGGTCAGTGCACATAATCGTTAGCGTCGCGTGAATAGATAAATCGGTGCCATTTTTCGAACACTGGGTGGCCACCGAAAAAATATATATAAAAATCTGTCTGCTATGTATATGTGCATTATTAAGTCCTTTGTGTTCAAAATTGAACTTATATATTTGCGTTATTTCATGTATCTGCAATGTATTATAACATTCATCTAAGATAATGTTTACCTCATAAAAACATAAGAATCTTTCATAATTCATATACATCTACTTGGAAAATAAGAAAATAAAATAAATAATAAATAGTATATGCAGTAAATCGTCAGAAGGCTACAAGATCAACATTTGTATATATTATTATGCAAAAAATAAAATAAAATAAAAATGAAAGGAGAAATGATGCATGATATCCTAACCGTTGAATCGAACAACTAATCTTGATCGTTGGATGCAATGATCTAAACGCCGAACACCGTGGATACGAAATCCAACGGCTAAATTCTGCCCCAAATTTTGGCCTATAAATGCTTAACCCTCTGCCTCCGACTTGTTCGACCCTCTCCGACCAGTCGCCGCCGCCGCCGCCGTTCTCTCTCTCTCTCTCTCTCTCCGCCGGCATGAGTTATGACGGGCTGCTCGCTGTCATGACAATTTATTCATCCTAATTATATCGTAGGCAGCACTCGAAATTGATATTTTAAAGCCCTAAGGTTCTTAAAGGTTCCTATGTCGAATTCGAAGGAAGATTGATCGGCTTATTCTATTTTTTTTATCGTTGTATGATCGCTAATTGTAATTTTTTCTTGTACGCTTCATAATTGGAACATCCAGCTTCTTGTAAGTACTATTGATTGTATTATAGTAGCCGGGAAAGTAAAAGCTAGCATTTTGAACATCCAGCTTCGTTTTTGTGTTTTTCTAGAGAGGTTAGTGAATCATATGTTAGTATTCTGCTGGTTGAATTTTTGTAGAATTGTCAATCGATAGTTCATGGATAATTTGCTTTGCTGGCTTGAACCAGAACTATTTGTCTGTAAATGCATATGCAGAAATGGGTAATCCAACGATGTCTTCATTGCTTACCCAGTTGTCATTTGATCGACATATTCTTACTGTTGGGGAAGGTGTATGATTCTTTTCAGTTGATGACTTAATGCAGCCTTTTGATGCAACAATCTCCATGTCAGTATTCTGCTCCCAGCACTGCATTGTGGTAGTATATTGCTAATTCCTGCCATCTCAAGAACTTCGTTTCTGGTGGTGTATCAGGTGTCGCTATTGAATGTGTAAGAGATCTTATCCTATAAGACAAAGTTGAGGAAAGAATCTTAGTGGATACATGGACCAGGAGTTAATTACATGAGCACAATTTCAATATAGAGAAGCCAAGACTAGGTTCAGTTGTCTGAGTAATTTTTATTCTTGTAGTATTATGTTTCATGATCCCGAATATTCAATGGAAGAAGGTGATGGAGAAAACAGAAAGTACACGCTTGCACACAAACTGGAATTTTTCTGGTCAGAATGTTGCACTGTCATTCTCACCAGAATAACTTATCCAGTGCCGTTCCAGTTGCATAAGTTGGTTGATAGACACTGCATGGTTGTGAGTTCAGAAAATTCATAAAAAAGTCATCAACTAAATGACCATAATGGGTTGATGTTTCGAGTAAATTAATATATTGATACATTTTATTTTTATCATTTTCGACCTGCAAGTTTTATTCACTGACAGGTTTCTGAGAGTATATATAGCCATATGCCTTGCCACTTTATACCTATGAAAGTAATTATAAGGCCAAAATCCACTTGCATGGGGTTCCATTCGTGGAATTCTTGGATGAATCGGCCTATGACGTTGTTAAGCTGCACAAAATGGTACTTCTGTCATCTAGCATGCAAATTTTATGGTGTATTCGACCATTTTGTTGATTGTGACGTCATAGATAAAGGAAAGCTATGCTTTACTAATGGAAGCCTTAGCATAGGGGAACTGCATACTCTTATTCAACTTTGTTCAAGGAGGAAAGCTGTGATGGAAGGGATGTGTTTCCATGGTATGGCTATTCATGCTGGTCTGATTTCTGATACTTTGACATGTAATATACTAATTAATTTTTACTCCAAATGCGGTCACGTAAACTTGGCTCGCTGCATATTTGACCGAATGCACAAGAGAAGTATTGTTTCATGGAACACTATGATTGCTGCACATACGCATCAGGGAGATGATACTGAAACAATGAAGCTTTTTTTGCATATGTTACAAGAAGGGACAACACCAAGTGAATTTACTATATCGAGCATCCTTTGTGCTTGTGCTTCCAAATTTGCTATCGTAGAAAGCAAACAACTACATGCATTGGCTCTGAAAACTGATTTTGCATCCAATGTGTTTGTGGGGACATCGTTGCTTGATGTCTATGCAAAGTGTAATATGATAACAGAAGCCCAGTTGGTTTTTGACAGCATGGTCGAAAAATCTCCAGTCACATGGAGTTCCATGGCAGCAGGTTATGTGCAGAATGATCTTCATGAGCAGGCAATAAAGTTTTTTCGTCAATCTCGGAGAGTGGGGGTGGAATTGACTCAGTTCACTCTATCTGCTATGCTCGCTGCTTGTTCTAGTCTGGCAGCTACTGTTGAAGGAACACAACTGCATGGAGTTTTAGTGAGGACTGCTTTTGATTCCAATATCTTTGTTGCCACATCGCTGATCAACTTCTACTCAAAGTGTGGGTGGATAAATGATGCTTACGTGGTATTCACAAATATGGAAGAAAAGAATGTTGTCTTGTGGAATGCTATGATTGCTGGTTTTTCCAGACATGCTCGGCCATATGAAGTGATGATACTCTTTGAAAAAATGCAACAGGTGGGAATGCAACCAAATGAAATTACTTATGTTTCTTTGCTGTCTGCGTGTGGTCATGTTGGTTTAGTTGAAATAGGCCGTTATTATTTTGACCTGATGTTGGGAGATAAGAAGGTACAACCAAATGTCCTTCATTATTCTTGTATGGTTGATCTTCTTGGAAGGGTTGGACTGATAAATGAAGCTTGCAAATTGATGGAAAAGATGCCATTCAAGCCTATTTCCTCCATGTGGGGATCTTTGCTTAGTGCGTGTCGGAACTATGGAAATGTCAAATTGGCTAAAATTGCAGCTGATCATCTTTTTGAACTTGAACCCAACAATGCTGGAAATCATGTTTTACTTTCAAACACATATGCTGCAAACAAACAATGGGGAGAAGTTTCAACAGCCAGGAAACTTTTGAAGGATAGTGGTGCAAAGAAGGATACAGGGAGGAGCTGGATTGAAGTAAAGGGAAAGTATCACATATTTGTTGTTGGTGGGAGCAATCATCCAAGAATCAATGAGATTTATGCCAAAGTTGGGGATCTTCTGAATGAAATGAAGAAGTTAGCATACAAGGCCAAGATTCAATATGATCTGCATGATGTTGGTGCAGACCAAAAGGAGGAGTTACTGGGACACCATAGCGAGAGATTGGCTCTAGCTTTCGGGCTTATAATGTTGCCTTCTGGCTTCCCAATCAGGATATTCAAGAACCTTAGAGTCTGTGGTGATTGTCATTCATTCATGAAGTTAGCATCAAGGATCACTAACAGGGAAATCATAGCCAGAGATACAAATCGATTTCATCACTTTAGAGCTGGAAATTGTTCATGTGGTGACTTTTGGTGATAAATTTCAGTTGTGATTTATAGATGGTCTCAACCTGATTTTGTTAGTCATCTTTCCTATTGGCTTACCTAACCTTTGAAATTCGATAAGCATTTTATTTACAAACACTTAAAAACATCTCTGGAACAGAGAAACACACAAATGTATACATTGATTAAGGTATCTGTAAATTTATCTTTTGCTACTGATAATGTTTGTTTGTTTTGGCTCGTAAATAGACTAAAAGTCTTAAAGCAAGATGATTTTCTTTTCCACTGTACTCTCTTACATCAATGAGAAGGTACTTTTTTCTTGCTCTTTTTTTTTGTGAAAGAAACAGTTTCCACGACAGAGACGCAAAAGGGCATACTTATTATGGTCACTTTCAAAACGATAACTTGCCGATTTCCAAGTTTCTTGTTATGTAAAAGAAAGTTAACCTGATAGCTAAAGCTTTAATATGATAATTATAAACTTGGAGTGGATATACGGAAGTTTGACTCTCTTATTCTATTTTTTTTATAAATAATGTTTCATATTCTATTTGGTAGATCCTTTTTTTTGGCATACCTTATGTTTTGTGCATGTCGTCATGATGTTGAGGAATGAGAGCTCGCCACAATGTATTTTCTGTTTTACATCAATGAGAATGGCAACAAGGTTTACACTACCAAGGTATTCACTCTTGTGAATACTACTTATGATCTTTTATTTATCAGCTATCAGGCCTTGATGATGGAGGTGTATGCTAAAGATTGACATGTTGGCCTCACCCATGTCTGTTTGTTCTTGTTTCTGTGGCAGGAATCACTGCTTGGTATGGCTACAAAATCTGCTCATCCAGGTAAATGGTGTTCTTTGATTGTTCCAAGTGTTCTTTTCTTTACAAGTTAATTACCAGAGATATTTTTTTCAAGCATTTCTTAAACCTAGAAGCAATCCAAGTTTCTGATGTCACGCGTAAAGACCGCATGTTCGATCAATATGCATGTTGACCGAAAGTCAAAGTATCATTGTAGAAAGCTGTCGTGATGCTGTAGGTTTTCGGCTATATATGTCAGATAACTTGTATTGGGGCTGATAGTGGGAGGAGATTCTGGTGTGTTCATATTGATCTGATTTATCTATCATACTTTATTGTTGTTATAGACATATGTTTAGATACAAGCCTATATGTCATTTTTTTTGTCATTTGATTCCTACTAACATGATTTAGAAGGGAGGAGAGAGAGAGAGAGATGAAAAGATTCAGCTTCCGGGTTTTCTTTAATGAAATTGTTTCTTTTACCCTCAGTTATTCAGACTCTTTTTTGTTGGATGACTCCTATCTCAGTAGGCATACATTATCCTTAAAAAAATTAGCTTTGTATGTTTAATTTCATCAAATCATGTTACTTCAATTTTACAGAGGAAATTATTGCTTCAGGTATTGCTTTGATGTTGAATAATGTTTTTGCTTCAACCTAAAGGTGACACTTTTTGACCCAGTATTGACATGGAAAAATAAAGGGTTTTCAATTTTTTTCTCAAAAAAAATCATAAATTGTAATATTAATTATTTATCTTATCCATGATTTGAATTCAGAGATGAACTGTGTTTTTTTTTTAATGTGACTTGGCAACACTAAACAGAGTATAAGGAAGAGTGGCAACGTGTGATTTAATATCACATTTAAAAGAAGAGATGAAAATATATTTAGTTGGAACATGATTCTAACTTGCAACTGAGTGAATGAGTTTAGTTGTTGCTTGGATATGTTTGTTGTTGTAATGCATGTAACATATCATTTTTTTTCTGACATTTTTATTCAGCTTTACTCCAAGAACGTGGATTATTCATAGTTCTCGTCTCTTATAGTCTTTTGCTTTTGATTGAACCTAAAAAGTAAGTACATAGGGCTTTATATTGTGAACTCAGAGAAATATAGATGCTCTGTTCTTTAATGTTGTTTTTCTGGAAAATATATATACAGGGAATTGTATTCGGAATTTTTGTTAAGTGAAAATAAATTACTTGACACTAACTCGGTTTATATATATTGAATTTTGTGAAATGTTTCGTTTTCTTTGTGAAGTTATCTAATAACCAATTTAACTAGTTTTTGTTTCTTATGAACTTGAATTATAAGCATGGACATGCGCGATTTTATTTTCCCATAGAGATCTTAAATTTATTTATTTTATGGCAAAACTTTTTGTACTTGTTTCATTCATTATTTCATTTTCTTTTTGTGTTCGAACTCTCCCTGGTTAGGTAAAATAAAAAATAGCACATTATGACATGTTTTTGTTTTAATTTGATTGAATTTTATCCGATATAGTATAGTAGTTAAACTTAGGCCCTGTTTGGGAATGCAGTAAAAATAAAGTATTGTCTAATTACGTTGTTTTTTTTTTCTATTTGTTGTAAAAATATACTTTGGAGTGTTTGGGAATAATTTTTGAAGAATAAAATAATGACGTAATGTACATATTACGATGTAAAAAAATTATGAGGTGAAATCTATTTTTTTTTAAGGAGGGAGAGAGATGGTGTGAAGTGGAACATTGAGTGCTCATCTAATCAAATAGGTGGGACCCATCATGGTGCTGGCTTCGTATTGCCATTAAATTATTATATATAATTACATATGTTATTACAATAACTATTTAAAATATTTTTTATTATTTTATAATTACTTATCATATTCACTACTATAATATATTTTTGAGAATATTATAAATATTCCCACTGCATTATAATATTCTAATTATAATTGTTTAAATTATAAAATATTTTATTTTTTTAATCTCTTAAAATTTCATAAATATATATTAAAATTAAATGAGTTAATGTTAAAGGTTCAAATTTTTAAGTTTTTTTATATGTGTTTCTTTTAACTTTAATCTAGCCTAATCCATCATTTGTGGATCAATGAGAGAGAAAATCGAATTTTAATAAAATGACTTGGATTCAAGATGTTTTGACTTACTATGTCTAATTAGATGAGCTATTAATAATTACAAAAATTAAGTCATTAGGAAATCTTCATCTTTCTATTTATATTATTAACAATATATATATTTCTATTTATAATTAATTAAATATAGTTGATTTCAATTTTCTTTAATTAACCCTATTTTTTGTTAGTTTATAATCCATGATTAATTAATTGTTTTATTATCTCTCTTGATAGTTTATANATATATATTTCTATTTATAATTAATTAAATATAGTTGATTTCAATTTGCTTTAATTAACCTTATTTTTTGTCAGTTTATAATCCATGATTAATTAATTATTTTATTATCTCTCTTGATAGTTTATAGTTTAATATATTTATAATACTACAAAGTATTTAGAAGTGTATATCCAAACACCCTATAGAAATTTTTTACATCAAAAAATATTTCGTTGTAAGTAACTTTTTGACAAATGCATTACTATAGTATTTTAAACCGTTGTAAAAAATTACAAATCATCCAAACAGGCCCTAAAGGTAAAAAAAGATAAAGAAGCTTTGCTATTAAGACCTGCCTGACATGGTTTTAGTTTTATTTTATTCTACTCGAGAGACTTTATAGCTTTATCTATTTATTTTTCAAATGATAATAAAAAAATAATAAGTAAATATGAAAGAAGATAATTTCTTGGAATAAAATGGAAGTTTTTTATAGGTAAAAAAATGATAAATGATTATTATCTTAATTTAGGAGTGCAACTTTTGTTAGGAGAAAGGAAGGAGCAGCCACCACACAAGTTGCACTATTTTTAAGCATCAAATTAACTTTATAATTACCAATAAAATTCATCATTTAGTTATAAAATTAATTGGTCTAAAATATTGCTATCAAAGTTTGTGTATTTAATCAATAAGAGTTGAGGTGGAGTGATAATAAGTTTCTCCTCGCTTACGAAGATATTGAGTTCAAATTTTCTAAATGAAAAAAAAAATCATTCAGAATTTTATCATATTTAAATGTGTGATTCGAGACGACACAAACTAGTAGCCCTAATAGTGTTTGGGTAAAAGAAAAAAAAGGCTTGTGCATTTACAATTCTGCGTCAATTTTTGTATAAAGTATTAATTAATTAACATTTATGATCCACGGTAATGTGAATATGTGGCGTTTGTTACAAAACAAGTGGCCCAAAAGCCCAAAAGAGCCCATTAAAGGGTATCGTGAGGTCGAGCCCATATATAAAAGGAACCCACCGCGCGCTCCTCGTCGTCTCCCTCGCTTTATGCTCATCACTCATCAATTTGAATCGCCTCTTGCTTTGCTTCTTGTTCTTGGCGGCCATCGATGGCTCCTCCCGTTTCGAGCTCTCGATGCGACTCGCCTTCGTTCAAGATCGCTCTCGCCCTCGCTCTGATCCGATTCAACAAGCTCCATCGACCCCCTTCTTCGTCTCCGGCGTCGGAATCCGACGTCCAGCGCTGGAAGAGGAAGGTAACAAGTGTTTCAGATCCTTCCCTCTTCCTATTTCTTCCGATCAGATCGATTCTAAACCCTAACCCTTGATCTCTCTGTGGGTCGATGGTTACAGGCCAAGGACCGGAAGCGGGAGATCCTTCGGTTGAGGGAAGAGCTCAAGCAACTCGAAGGCATGCGATCGGCCTGCTCTCGATCCAATCCGTTCTGATGAGTTTTTTTTAATTATGTTTCGAAATGGTTATATTGCAGATGGGAGTTCATGCGATGTGGATCCGCCGGTAGCTTCTTGCCGCTGCTATTTCTTCGATGGAGCTGGTGAATTGGGAGAAGGTGCACACGGAAGCGGCGAGCATTGGATTGATGAAGTCCTGAGGCGGAGGTTTCTGAGACTGGGTGAGCGATGTGCTTCGACTGGTGGCGTTTAATGGTTTCTGTGAAGTTACACTAATGTATATTGTTTGCTTCATCAGTTCGGTGGAAAGAGGGAAGGAAGAAGGTGGATCGTTCTATCCAACGGAAGCAATTCTTAGGTGCGTAAGATTCGATTCATGTAAGTCATTGGTGTATATGCATGCCCATACCATTCTAATGAAACACTGTCTATTGGGTTATATGCAAATTATGGCATTATTGTGTGAAGGTCACTTGTTGTCTCTCTCTGTTGCATTCACTTTCCAGTCTTATTGTTCGCTTTAAACTTTGAAGAGCTACATTCCTAGTTATGTTTTTTTTTCTCGTAACTTTGACAGTAATATAATGATGTGGTCATGTATGTTAGTTTTGTGTGTTTCCATGAGAACATATATGACACATGCTGGTCTTCTGTGCGCTTTTTGATTGTGTGCAGAATTTAACAAAGGAGACGAGATGCAACGGCTCACTACATCAATTGATTTCTTGGTAGAGCTCACAGACAGCCAAGTAGGAAAAGTAAGTACATCTTGGTTTTAACTGTTCAGTTACAGAAATATTTAAGATGTTTTGTAGTGATTTTCTTTTGGATGTTCCTAAGTTCCCGTGATGTACTCAGGGGGAAGTTGCTCCCTCCTTTGCTACATTTTCTCATCAAGCTGTTGATTTCATTTCAGGTAAGGGCTACAGTAAAATCTGTAAATCATAATTATTTTTGTATTATAAATGTCTTTTTTTTAACATTGGAAGCAGCATCATAGTGCTTATATTTGCTATGCTGTTTCATAGTTCTGATACATATTTTTATCAAACTTGTTGAACTCTAGAGTTTAAGTAAAATCATTTTTTGATTCATAGTAACTTAATAAATATAGTTGCAATATAAGTAATATGCTATTATCATCAAATAAATCTTTTTGTCGGACATAAAAAATGTACAAGAATCACTATTTTCACTCATTGACTATTTTCTTTTTTAACTTCATTCTTAGAAACTAAGTTACACAATTAAAAGTTTAAAATAATTTTATTATATAAAATAAGAAGATTTTTAGACTTATGTAGATTCGTATAAAATTGTATGAATTTCATGATCAAAATCTTATTATGTCCCTATAAGATTCAACACCAATTTGATTTGTTTTACCGACCTAAATTCGTAAGAGCTGTACAGTTAACTTGAGAGTTTGACAAGCTTGATTTATAGTATGTATACATATCCATATGCAAGAGATCGGAGTTCTACCGATATGCAGTAAATACGGGCAGTTTGTGTTGTTGCTGATATTTTTCTTCTTATTGATCATCACCCAACTAGTTTCTCCAATTTATGTTCTGAAGCCTCATTGAAGAATTTAGTATCCCTGCAAGCGGATGTTGAGTTACTTGAAGAAATCGTTAATAGTTTGATCAGCCGTCTTGTAAGAAGAATGTGCAGCGCTCCTGAAAATAATGGTAGGTTTTCTGAAGCATCTATTAGAAACTTTGTCCTTTTTATCATTGCTAATTTGTTATATTATGTTATGACTATAAGTTCCCATCTCGCCTTATATCTCTTAGCCCTGAGATATATCTTTCTTAATTATTACTGTCTAATTAAAAACAATAGTTAATACCCAAAGTTATGATTATCTTATATATATATATATATATGTATACAAAGACATATTATTTATATTAACCCTAAAAGAATCCTATCTATTTACTTATATATGCTAAATTTTCACTTCTGTTTGTATGAATTTATTTGAATGTTAACTTCCTTCAGTTGACTTCGTCAGGTAATTTGTTGAGGTTTACTATTTCTTTTGTGCAAGCAATTTGTACGCTCTGCTTCTTTTTTCCTTTCATTTTAAAGAGGATAAATGATGAGAGCCTTGTGCACTCATCCAGCTTTATTACTGAAATGCTAAGGTGGTTTGGGATCTGCAATTTAAAACTAGTCAATGTGTGAACAGATAAAAAAATTACTTAATTAGTTGACGTATACATAATAAATAGGCACATGGTTTGTGTAATCTGTAAGCATTTGCTCCCTGATATATGCTGTTAGTTTTATTTGAAGATTCTTTTCAAAAAAATATATATTTGAAGATCATAGATATATATGTGTGTGTGTGTCTGGAGCATAAATGCACGTTGGCACACATGTTTCTTCTTTTCTGTTTTCTGAAAGTACAAATTACATGGATGTCATTTAATTATTAGAAGAACCAAATTCGCCTCATTGCAACATATTTGCATTAGCAAGAGTCGAACTTAAAGTAGTAGGAGTAAGTCTGCATCTATGGGTCAGATCAAGTTCTAGATTGGACATTTTTTTAAATATATTGGTCAACATTTCAAATGCTACCCACAAGAATTGGATCCATGATGTTGTAGAAATGAGGATGTCAACAAATTGAGATAAAAGTTGATTATAGACATGCATGATTGGATTTCCATTTGTATACTTTTTCATTGTTATCGAGGTTTGCTCTCAAGAACTTTGGACACCGATTAGGAGCCTTCCCCTCAAATACATGGGGCTCCCCTGAAGATAAACGGATTCTCACAAGGGACTGGGCGTCGGTTACTGACCCGAGTTGAGCGCAGGCTACAGGGGTGGAGCTCGCGGCTTCTTTTCCGTGGTGGCAGGTTGGTCCTAACTAAATATGTGTTGACTGCACTTCCCTTTTATTACATGAATGTCCTTCAGCTGCCCCGTAAGATTGAACTGTTGAATCTAGGATCCGAGAATGTTTTGAATGATCACAAATTTGTAAGTGAACTCAGTTTGTACTGATGAACTTGTTTGAGCTGATTTCTGTAACAGGATATATTCAAGTTTAGTACAGCGGTCGACCTGAGCTAAAGGAATGGACAACCACTGCACTCGTAATTTATATATGAAGAACCATATGTGTGCAGTGGGCGTCCTAAGTATATGAAGCGGTCGACCAGCATCAGAGGGAGAGAGAGCATATGAGGAGAAGCAAAGCATAGACGGTCGACCAGAGATGTAAAAAGGACGACCGATAATGGAGGAGTGTACAAGAAGAGGGATCAGAGGAAGACCGGTCAATCAGAAATGAAGAAAGGACGACCGGAGGCAAAGGCTGAAATGAGGAGGTCGCCCGGTGATTAATGAATGGGCGACCTCAATACACAAACTTTCTATACAAAGTTGGGGAGCGGTCGTCCAGAGGGCTCAGGAGGAGACAATGGACGACCGGAAGACTGCCAGGCTAAAGAGTGGA
>LTAE01003807.1:0-28907 GCA_001647135.1 Pontederia paniculata | reverse complement strand
TTATTATTATTATTATTATTATTATTATTATTATTATTATTATTATTATTATTATTATTATTATTATTATTATTATTATTATTATTATTATTATTATTATTGTTATTATTATTATTATTATTATCATCATTTCTATTGTTATTATTATCTATGATTTATTTATTGTATTATGCTTTATTTATGAAAATTTTAGAAGGGAGAATATGTAGGTTAAAATTAAATAATTGATAAGATTATCGAATGATAATATAAAATGACATAGGGCTATTTATTTCTATCTTATCAAATAAATATTCTATATAAAAGTTAAAATTATATGTTATGATAATTGAATTAAAAAATTTTGTATATTTATATTTTTAGTTTTTAATATTCGTGTATCGTACGGATTAATAGATTGATTATAAATTAAATCTAATTATCTCAAGGGTAAACCAATTTGTGCGAGGAAAAGATTCTTATCTTTAATACAAGATTTTTATATCTTGTCATTACTAGCTTGCCCTTTTCTATTACATTAATTTGCATTTGACATTTGTCAACATATAAATTAAGTCATAAGAACTTTTGTAAGATAAAATTAAGGAGGTTGCATTACTTCTTAACATTACCTGATAATCTATATTATCTAACAGAAATATTATCACATATTAAATTATCAGTAATATGCATCATCCTATTTACTATGTATAAGTAATCCAAGTGGTAATTCAGATTATCATATTTACTTATATAAATAATTACTAAATAATATACATAATTTTACCAAAATACCCTTTATAAATATTAAATTAAAAATGTTGTATTATTGAATTAAAATTTATCAACTTAAACTCACAAATTAATATATTTAAGTAATTAATACCCTTCAAATTAAAATAATAATAAAATGATTTTTATAATTAATAATAATAATTTATAAAAAAATAGTCTAATTAGTAATACTTATAAATAACAATTAGTGCTATAATTAATTCATAATATGATCATAATATAATACTATTTAAATATTATTCATTATGGTCATTAATTTATAATAATAATATTATTATTTATGTTGTTGTTATTATTATATGATGATTTATTTATTATGTTATGTTTTATTTATGGAAAATTTAAAAGGGCGAATATGAAAACTAATATAAATAAGATTACCACTTGAACCTCCCTCTTAGGTGACGTGGATTATCACTTCATAGACAATCTGCATTATCAGACAATTCAGATTACCTATAAATGGTAAGTTCAGATTACCAATAATCTACAAAGATTACCGAGAGGAAAATGTCTCCTAAAAGTATAAACCGTGGACTAATTTCTTTTCATAGATTATTATTATTTAACTAATTTGGAGTCCTAAACCGGATGCAATTCTTAGTTCAAAGAAATACTTTTATGTATATTTTGAAGTAAAACATATTAATTAATTTTCACAAAGGCTCTAAGGTGTCGTCGGTTTGATTTTCTTCTATGTAAGTTGGGCATTTTGGATCCAGCTGCACCTAATTTGTATGTGCGTGTGAGAAATTAGTTGTTTATGTTCTAAAAATAAATTATATAGATCAAGATATTGCGCAAAGTTAAAAGAATTCACTAAATTGGTCTATTTGCAGTATGTGACATCAAGATATTGCAGATAATATACTACCCCATCATGCTTGCTATTTCAATCAGCCTTTTTTTGGCATGGTCTTCCAAATAAGATATCTTGAAAAAAGAAGCTATAACCTCAAAAGGCCTTGCTATAAATAAGATTGGATAACAAAAGTTTATCATCAAGATCAAGTTTGGAAATATGATTTCTCTTATTTTTTTTATCGCTTTCTATTTCTGGGAATTATGGTTACCTAATGATATTCATTTTCATTTCAAAAACTCGTCCACTCTGCTGAATGGAAAATGCAATAGATAAAATTATAAAATACACAATGCTCCGTTGTTCAGAGGGATCATACCTTCAAGATCAACTTTGGATCCAATGAGAGCTCCCTTCTCTGAATTAGGTTAAACTCAATTTTGACGAATCCTTTATGGGTCCAAACCTAGAAGGGGTGAAAGTTATTTAGATCATCTAATGACCATTTTATTTTTTTCAGATGCGATTCGGAAGCCATTCCCAAGTGTCCTAGCTGTCGACGCATGGGCATTGTACAATGGTCTTTTAAAATGTTTACAACATGGCTATAAGAAAGTTTAGGTGGACACTAACTCTACTATTCTCACAATAATCATCAGTCGAAAAATAAGTAGATGAAAATATGTTATTTGAAAATATTATAAATCAAGTAAGTTCCAGAAATCGTACAAAAGTATTTGTGGAATTCTAAACACCCCATATATCAAATATTGTAGAAATCTAAATAAAAGAAAAATGAATAAAATACGATCTAATATAAAAAAACTCATAATAAAAAATTCACTAAAAAATAAATTTAACTAATCAAAAGACCTAATTAAAAAAAAACTCATGCTAAAGTCTCATAACTAAAATATGACGACCATAAGATATAAGATCCATAATATTATTCTTGTTCTACATTAATTCTTCCAAATCGAAAAAAAACTCGACTCTTATGAGTTATAAGACAGTATAAATGATTAATGATGAAAAACAACATTATAAATTCAAACATTTGCAAATGGTGAATAATCAACCCAATGAATATAAAGAAGTTGACAATGTCAAGATGAGAACTTTAAAATATTTTAAATCAACGAACCAACAAAGCACTTGTTATTATTAAAAGCATCTCATTTTTTAAAATCAATGATTTTTTTCTTTCAAGATAATGATAATCGGTGGTTGTTGATGCAACAATGAGAACACGTGATTACAATGATATTGAGAGTGGTAGCTCTGAGCAAGGGCAAAGCCAGGATATTATTTAGGGGTGCAAAATTATAAGTTTTTTTTTCAAAGATAAATAATAAATAAGAAAATAAGTGAAAAATAATAAAGTAAACATAAAAGAAAAATAAAGATAAGAGAGATTAAATCTAAATTTTTTTAATCCTTATTGCAAGACACTTTTATCTAACCAACAATAAATATACTTAAAATTAAATTATTCATAAAAAAAGTTTAATCTTATCTAGGAGGTGCCCTTGCACCCTCTTGATCCCCTTGACTCCGCCCTTGGCTCTTGGGGGTGAAACCTCATAAAAAGGCATATTAGTTGACAAGTGCCAATGGCATATGAGCAATGAGACAAGACCTCGACACTTTCTTTCCCTTCTTAATATTTTTGTGATAGAAGAAAAAAAAGAAGGAAAATATTCTCTTATTTTTTTGGCCAACTCAAAACAAATTTTTTCCTAATCTCAAAATACACCCTACTTTTTTAATCTCTCTAATATATATATNATATATATATATATATAGTAAAAGTTATTAACAGGAGCTCGCGTCACCTTCCTAGGCAAAGTAGGAAAAGTTTGCTGTGAAAATGGAACTTGAATTCACCTTAGGAAAATATTCTATTAGCAAATATTACAAATCAAGTGTAACTTGAATTCATATGCATTAATGCTTTTAGTGCAGTGGTGGAGATACACTTTTCCAATGAGAGGGTGCACAATTTTCATATATTTCAAATAAATATTTTTTATTATGTGTTCAATAATTTTATTTATTCTTTGCAATATATCAAGAGACATTAAATTGACTCTCGTTTTTAAGATAAAACAATAAAATATCAACAACAAGAAATTATATTTTGAAATACGAAAATAATATTGCGACACTAACTCCTAATCAACAAAAAAATATCAAACATGAAGTAATAAAATTTAATACTTGAAGAGGAAGAAATGCTTAACAATCGAATATATTTTCGTAATGAATATTATTTTTTCTTAAATATTTTATTAATTACATATTAATTCAATAAAATGCAAGGAAGAGATATGAAATAGATACTAAGTACAAGTATATAATATGATAAAATAAATGTTATTTATAACGAAATAATAACATGTACTATTTTAGTAAAGATTAGTTAACAAAATATAAAAATATAATCTTGAAAAAAAATTAGGCATGAAATAAAATAATAAATAGTGAATAAAAATAATATATTAGTTAACTAAAAGTTAAATCTAATATAAATAAATGATATTTTATGAAATAACATAAAATAATATTTGACTAAAGATAAATAAGAAAATAAGAAGTAAAACAAAGTAATCTACTAGTCAAATTCAAATACGAAGGACAACCGATGACCTTCATTTTGTATTTGAATACCAGAACCTTCATTTCGTGTTTGTATTGCCACTACATTTTGCATTGACTGTGCAGGTTGGCCACCATACCAATTGTACAAGTTAACATTATGTTTTATGATGATATACAAATCATTTTCGATTTTTTAATGCTAATTTTTATGAGTTTTTGTTTATGCATGTGTCCTTATGGCACCTCGTGAACCACCTCGACGCGTGTCGAATATCGATTTGTCTACGTATGGAGCGCGTTCGCGGGGATGTTACAGTTGGCCACCTAGATTGTCATTGCGAATTGTACTGGATTTTCTTAACTTTCACTTTGGATAACTATGAATTTGCCATGTGGCCTTTGTATGGCCCCTCCTTCCCACAATGCTCACATATAGTTCTTATGGCTTGTGTTAACTGTGTCGTCAGTTTGCTTCACATTTCCTTTAGCCAAGAATGCATCAGCAGGTATTGTCACACTCTCATATATATAGCTTGCAAGTGAAGGCATATGATCGTTGCTGAGGATGTTAGAGAGGACTACTCTATAGATATCTGCATTCAAGCCCATACGCAATTGATGTGCCTTCTCCTTCTCCCTTTCTGCAGTGAATTTTGTAGCAGAATGGCAATGAGCACAAGTTAGTACTTTAATAATGTTCTCTAACTCATAGGCTTTTTAGCTTATTATAGTACTCGGCCAAAGTCTTACCATCTTGCTTAAGTAAACTTGAGACTTTTACCTGATGGATTTTTTGTTTTTGGATATCATCCCAAAGTGTTTTTTTTTTTTTTTTTGCATATACGACATTTTTCAGACTCCGAAGTCTGAAATAGTGTATATCAAATTAAAAGAAAACAAAAGATATGGCCACAATAAACTTCTCATATAAAATTATGCAGATCTAAATTTGACTGATCGAGCTTTTATCATAACTGAGGCAAGGCAAGAACCTTGTTTATTTCCAAGTGATACCATTAACAAAGATCAAATAAGCACAAAAACAACATGGAACTTGCAGAGTTCAAATTGGAGCAAATCTAGTTAGACGTGAACAATTCTTATACGTCACGCTTCTACTTTGCCTCAAGTTGCCTTGGTGGTAAGGCCATATCCAAAGGGGAAGAGGGGATCATAATGTGCATCTCCGACGTTCATCGGAAGCTGATCCACAGACTTGAACCACGTCCGGGAGAGCTTGCCGGAGAATCCATAGTCACCAAACAGCACATCGGCCACGCCTTGGCCTTCTGTTCCAGGGAGCCAAGCAGCTACAAATGCATCAACCATGCCAATGTACGGCTCAATTACCAGGGGCCTCCCGGAGATCAAAACTACGATGCACTTGACGTGCCTGCACACGTTCTGTATCACACTTGGACCAGGCTCAGGAATTGTGAGGTTTAAGTTGTCACCAAAAGTTTCAGCATAAGGCGTTTCACCCACAACCACAATGGCATGAGAGTACAATTTGTTGCTCTTGAAGAAGTTAGCATCAGGATTCTCTGAGTACACGACCTCTGTGCTTGGATCCACTGTGTTCTTGATGCCCTGAAGTATGGTGGTTCCTGTAAGCAATCATAGTCCAGAAATTTGAAATGTTAGGATTCCAAGTATACTATTGCCATAAGACAAAGAGAGTATAGTTAGTATCCTGATATGGTGTACCAGATGTGAGATCATTTCCACCAAGTCCTTGCCAAGTGATTGTCCACCCACCACACTGGTAGCCCAAGTTGTTTGCATGGGCACCAGCCACAAGAATGCTGGGTGACTTCTTAGGAAGGGGAAGCACAGGACTGTAAGCAGACTTCCCATTCTTCAGCAGCACAAGTGATTTCCTTACAGCCTCCCTTGCAAGATCTCTATGCTCCTATGTACCACAAAAGTGATTTATGTCAATGATGAATACAGAATATTGTGCAACATTGAACTGCAATTATGAACTGCAATTATGATATACATGGGTTGAAGGGGATAGTACCAACCTGCTTACCAAGCTCACCAGCTAAACTAAGATCAGCATAAGGCTTTTCAAAGAGACCCATGGTGAACTTGACTCTGAGAATCCTGCTGACGGCGTCATCAATTCGGCTCATGGGAACGAAGTTGTTCTTTACTAAGGAAGTCAGATCATTGATGAACTCTGTGTAAGTAAAAGGAATCATTACCTGCAAAAGTATATGGAGAGAAAAGTTATTAACAAGAGTAACAAAGAACTATCTACATCTTGGCAAACACAATTTTGTCTCATCACAGGATATAATTCATTCTTGTGTTTGTTTTTCCCTTTTCACTAGTTGGTCAGCCAATGCATACAAATTATCAACCTTAATAATCACCATCTTGGCAACATAATTCTGTTGAAGCATATAAATAGAGCAAAGTTATTCACCATGTCAACTCCGGCAAGGAGTCCTGTTACAATAGAATAAGTGTAGTTTGCATGTGGAGGTGAAGTTATCCTATCAAGACCTTGCCAATCTGTTATTACGAAACCCTGTCATGTGACAAAATGCTTTTCAGTATTGTGGAAAATTCCAAAGTAATTGCAGATCACCAGTTTATACAAAGCTAAGAAAAATACTGACCCTGAAGCGAAGTTTGTTCTTGAGAAAATCAGTTATCAGAAAATGATTAGCATGCATCTTTACACCATTCCAGCTTGAGTAAGAGACCATCACAGTAGAGACACCTTTAATGACTGCACTGTAATAAGGAGGCATATGGATGCTGAAGAGCCCATGTTGATCGATGATGGTGTTGTTCTCATTGATTCCCATAAATGTTCCACCATCACCAACATAGTGCTTAGCACATGCTGCAACATTTTTACTGCAGGACAGCAATTAACTAGATGCAGTAAGAAGAAGAAATTGTTTTGGATTTATTTTCTTAATTGATAAATTAAAAAATCAACAATAATATGCCTGAAAGATCATATTAATTAACAGACAAAAAGAAGATAAAAAAGGAGCCTAAGAAAACAAGATTTGCTTAGATGTACTGACACAATACTACTTTTCAAAACAAAAGTGAAGATATCAATTTATAGTCTTAGAGAATTTATTTTGTCATTGTTAAAGTATCATATTGCAGCAGATCATTCAGATAATGACCATAGTGGACAAACAGTTCATATCTAGCAATATTTTGAGAGGAATTGTTGTAAGAGACTTACGGTCCGGCTACAAAGGGAACTCCTTTCCGGGAATTCGCCGGAATAATCCCTTGCAAACCAGAAATAACCTCTGTCATCATCTGGACAACTTTGGGATCTTCACTGTAACTCTCGTAGCAGCGTCCCCATCTTGGATCTCTACAAACCTGAAAATTTAAATGAGAAGGTCAAGAGGGCCACAGAGGAGCTACTCAGCATACTTCATCTATGCTAGATTTAGTCCACAAATGTGCCGTAAAGCCAAAGATAGATTCATTACCGCCACACATGGAGCAAAAACATATGGAATTCCTGTCGCTCTAACTTCAAGAGCAGTAGCGGCACCAATTCTCCTCGCCAGATCCGGATCTCTATAATTTCAGAACATGCATACAGGTAAGACTATACCAATGGTAATGCCATATACACAAAAAAGTATCACTTTTGACACAAAGATATGCTAGGAAGTGATTGAACACCACCTGGTTGCACCAAGGCCAATATTATGTGGGAAGATTGTAGATTTATAGACATTGTTGTGACCATGAACTGCATCAATGCCATAAATAATTGGGATTCCAAGGCGAGTGGAAAGTGCACCCTTCTGCATCTCATTCACCATATTGACCCAGGTCCCAACAGAAGCCTGAGAAGCAGGCACACTACCTCCACCACTCAATACACTACCTGCAAGAAGCATAAAGATTTAGCAACAATACTACATTTCTGCCATCTGTTTGTCTGAACTTAATAAAGGACTGAAACCATTACCTATGAAGTACTTGTTGATAACATCAGCAGTTGCATTTTCCCTCTCAATCTGTGACATTTGGCCAATCTTCTCGGCAAGAGTCATCCGGCTCAGCAGATCAGATACTCGAACATTTAATGGTTGTTTTGGGTCTTTGTACTTGCAATACTCGGCTCCTCCCATCGAGATGGAGCATTGCAGAACCAGAAGCATGAAAACCAAGCTTCGGAAAGTTCCCATCTTTTACCCAGAGGTGTCCCAGAAATCAATTGGAACTCTGAAATATGAAACACCATTATCAGTTTATGCTGTAACACTTCCAACATAAAAATAGTGTCAGTCAAGCATGCATGCATCATGAAACGTAACATGTTTAGGCAAGACATGGAACATGTTATGCTAATGAGCTCTCACATGTTCTCCTCAGATGTAGAGAAACATGAGCTTAAGAAGAGACTGCTACAACAAATACTGATAAGGAAAAATAATGGCAGGAATACTTTCTCTCTCCTGCCAAGTAATGCCACAAACACAGAAATGACGGCTTCAATGGATCAGAAACAAAGTTTGACGAGAAATCTCATGTTATATTCTTCAAACAGATTCAGAAATCAGGGGATAGAACTAACAAAACCTTGTACTCCAGATGCTGGACAGTAAATAATAAAGAAATGCATCACACATCCCTCGAGATATTTAAAGCATTAAAGATCTAACCAATAGCTCACCGACAATAAAATTAACTACTAGTTGTCCTGGATGCCATGGCTAGGCGTGTTCAAGTGGAATCATGCAACTAGTTACTAAAGTTAGGGACTAAAGAACCAAGTTTGGTTGGCACACCTGGTTAGCAGGGGTGTGTCCCGGGTTGAGGGACCGGGAGCTAGTAGCCCCGAGTTCGAGCCCCGGAGTCGCCAATTTGGCCAGAGGAATACCACTTCTGCTCTTTCACCTCGACTCCGGATTAGTCAGGTGCTAGTAGCCCTGGACACCGGGGGCCCCTCAGGGGTACCCAAAAAAAAANATACCACTTCTGCTCTTTCACCTCGACTCCGGATTAGTCAGGTGCTAGTAGCCCTGGACACCGGGGGCCCCTCAGGGGTACCCAAAAAAAAAAAAAAAAAGTTAGGGACTAAAGAAAAGTCATGGACCCTGGTGTCTGTAAGAGTTGAAAAGCCTGAAAAGTTCGTTAAAGAGGAAGACATGGAGACATGGATAAGGGGGAACAACTGGCCAAAGTTTAAAATCAAATCACCTAAAACAGGACCACAAGGAACAAAGAGATAAGACATAGCCAGTAACAGTAGAAAAGAAGCACTAAACACCACCAATCATTCACATCAGACAAATTGATAGCAATGCTTCGATGGCATCCATTCAAGAAAATGTGTTAATAAGATAAAGGAAATATTAACTATCAAGCAAGAAATCACTTTCCGGAACTCTTATTATGGAAACAAGTACACAAGATTGTCATTACAGCTGAAGAACTCCAGGATTAGAAACTTGTATCAGACAGGCTACCCAACCAAATGCAGACCTACTGACTACCTTCAAATGCAGACCTACTGGCTACACAAGACAGTACACCAGCTGAAGGATTTCATGAATGAAGACCTACTGACTACCTTCAAATGCATTAGCATGATGACTATTCTACCCAACCAAATGCAGCAGCTAAAAATGATAAAAAGGGAAGGAGAGTCCATACCAAGTCATGCACAGAGAAGGGAGAAAGGAGAGAGGAGTGATGAAGGCAAGATGAGAGAATGGTGCATATATATAGAAAGATTGGCGTGAGGGAAAAAAAATGGATCACGATTTATTATTATATATGTCAAGTAGCTACAGTCTTATCTCACTGTGATCAGTTTAATACCAAAATTTTAAACAATTTGCTACAAATTTTAAAATCTCAGTCTTATGTTATTGGTCTTTAAAACTTAGCCACTGCCATTAATGAATGCGTTGATTCCTTCCAGTGAATGGGGAGAAAGTTATAACTTACAAGTCATAAACTCCAAAGTAGCTGTCCTCAATGGATCTAAATCCTGTGATGTGATTTTTCTTGAATATTCACTCACAGCCTCCTATATTCAAAATTATTTCAGAGTCAAAATAAAGAATAGAAATAATATTTTTCTCATCAAATTTGTGACTCCATATTTTAAACTCGGGGCTATTAGCTTTTGCTCCTGATCTTTTGACTCGGGTATAGACCGATTAATCATTAGTGTCAACATAATTTAATTATCTTGTGATGTGATTTGACCGTTCACTTTAACCACAAATGTTTCACTGTGCTAGCCCATTTGGCAGACAGTAATGGCTTGCCTTAATCAACATGATCCGACAAACATCCACCTCCCAAGGATCCAACATGAGTCAAGTGAGAGCTTAAAAAAAATGCATTCACTGCCAAATTTGATTAAAATGAAGACTCATTCACCGACAACATGAGGGCTTAAAAAATGCATCTGTACAGCATTGAATGAATAAAAGACATTGCATATATAATTCTATATTTTCTTTTCTATTTTTCTGACGAGATGACTATTCTATTTCTTTTATGGCACAACATTTATGGTTCTAAAGGTGGCTGAGTATGCAGTAAATTAAAATAATATTAAACATTCGGACAATAATGAGGGTGTGATACAGTTGCATATGTAAGGAGAGTGCATCTAGGGCAGTGCTTATTGTATTGAAAATTAAACCAATGAAAAAATATGTTATTAGATGATTTTGCTAATTTTGTCACTCCTAAGTCATAACAAATATATCTATACAGACAATAATTTTTCTGTATTTTAAACTTTTATAATTATAAAATTGAGTATGTCTAAATATTAGTTGAAGTATTTCTTTTCATGATTTGTGTTTTTTGCAAATTAACTTTAACACGAAAAAGACAAAAGAAAATCATTAGATTAATAATAAAAATGGAAAAAAGGAAATATATAATTTATTAATAGATTTAATTAGACTATTCAACCGTGAAACTTTTGAAATGTTAAATGATTTAAAATTGCTAATAATTTTTGTGACATTGTGTGCACTACACATTTTTTCGATATATAAAAATATATAAATTTATTGAAGGTGATATCTACTTAATTATATATATAATAATCTTATTAATTTTAGAATATTAAATTTAAGAGAGAGAACATTTTACATCTATTTAGATTTAATATTTTATTATTTGATGGTACTTAAGTAGGTAGCACAGTTTACAGAAAAAATAAAGGAAAAAAATGTGTAGTTACTAGTGAAGAGTCTTGACGTGCTAATCCTATGTTGAAACGAAATCGTCACGAGATAACGAGGGTTATGCCCATGGGCCATAGCTACACTCCTCTTAGTACCAAATAAATAGATACAAATTGCTATATCATATTTAAAGATTTTAGTGCGCATTAACACGTAACAAGGTAACCGCAAGCAACTCAAAAGCAATTATAATTTATTTCAGCTGGTTGTGGAGGGAGTATTCTTAATTATCTATGTATTAGTTAGAAAAAGTAATGATGTCTTCATGCACCTTTTTTTGTTGCATTCATATATTATATATATGTTGAGTGTTGTTCTAATTTTTGGACCTACGTCCAATATCAGGAAAGAAAAATAGAGAATTTTTTTTGCATTTGTTTATTAATTTTACACATGTTTCACTATTAAATTTAATATTTGAAATACAAAAGAAATAACTTTAAAGAACAAAAAAGGAGACTGTAGTGAAAATAGTAAATGTAATAATTCAAATGTCCAAATAAAATTCTATTTTCCTAAATATTAGAAACGGGAAATCCCATTGGAGAAAATTCATGAAAAAAGTACACACTAATTTTATGATTTCATCGTAAAGCTTTTTGGTTATATTTTAAGATAAAGCATACAATACATATAAAGATTAGGGAAATAACATAATACGAGAACTACATTATATAGTCCCAAACATTCTCTCGAGGGCGTCTTCCTAAACTCCGAATTTGATGATCACATTTCATGTTAATACTCAAAATTTTACTTTTTTATCTTATTAAATACTTTTTAATTATGATGTTTGCCAACATTTTCTTTATCTTCATATATTTGGCCTTCCGTCCGTGAATACGTACCTGTATGTATATAACAACAGTTCAATTTTTTCTTCTCAAAAGATACCTTCATTATGAATTGTGATAAGGTAACGCATGACGTGCATCATTATTAATGATGGATAAGGTTGTCATTTTCTCAAGAATTATTATTATTATTATTATTATTATTATTATTATTATTATTATTATTATTATTATTATTATTATTATTATTAGGTTGTCTTTCTATTCAGGGTTCCGGGTGAAGATTGATGAGCTTGAAACTTGCGAGCTTGTCCTTGTCATTACCCACACTGTCACTTACGTGGCACAATTTGAAAATTTTGTCATGAGTTAATGATAACATTGAACAATCTTTTCCATCTAAGTAAAAAATGCACCACAAAAGTAGACTAAACATCAAGATAAGCGTGACACTTTAAAAAAAAAGATTAGCTATCTATTGAAAAGTAAACCAATAAGATCTCGATACAAAAGATTATGGATGTCTCGAAGAGGTGCATCCGACCAAAAGATATTTTGTTCGGATGTGCGACCATAATTCACCAAGAAATTAGCAACTTAATTCGCTTCACGATATATATGATTATAGACAAAAAATTTAAATGTTATAATTAAGCTCCAACAATTCAGATCTAGCATACGTAGATCCTTGCAGCATTGCAATTCCTACTTAACGTCCCAAACTTTTACCTCCACGATCGAAAAATAGGATTGATAGAAAGAGTCTACATAGATAAAATTACCTGAGATAGTATTATAAAGCCTGCATAAATAAGTGTGACACTTTGACATATATGTTGTTAAGGTTAACTAAAGCATGTGTTAAAATATTTTTTTACGCTTCACGAGTCAATATAATATAAATAAATCGTTCACTTTATGTCTAATATCAGAAAAAAAAGTAGTCTATATAGATTTTGAAAGAATCAGTTTTGATTTTTTAAACTTAATAAAGATCTTTTCACCCAAAACTTGATAATATCCTCTTAAATAATAATAATAATAATAATAATAATAATAATAATAATAGAACTTTTCTAAATAATAATAAACTTGTCAAATATGTAACTAATTAGCATTGAATGACATCTGACAATATCTCATTTTAGATGCAATTGGATTAGCCAGTGGTACTTGCAAATGCGCCTTTGATATCAATGTAAATGACCACATGTAAATTCTTAATATTTCAAATAAAAATCTAATTTTACATATTTTTATTTTATCTTTTTTTATATTTATTCGGACTTTAAACATATTCCATCAACTCGAAAATCTTCTCGCACTCCCAGTAAACATATCCATCGTAGTCAAACTTGCAACACAAATTAATCGAAATAAAACGTCAAAAATTATGATGATATTAAAAAAATAATTTATTATATATTGGTTTATTAATAATTGATTGGTGGATAACATGATTGAATCTAAAGTTGAAAGATAACCTAATCACGAATTCGTTCCTCAGAACGGCGAAATATTAATTTGCCAGTGATCTATTACCACAATCTCCTTTTTTTTAAGTATTTAATCTGAATTAATTTTTTATAAATTACATTTGAAGATAAAAGATTGGGATAGAAAAATTAAGTAATTAACTCATCATTGTCGGCACTCGACGGCTATGTCGCAACTTGTGTCCAGATTTCCTCCACAAATTAAATGCTCCATACGTGGCTTTTGGCAAAATTATTGCATGAACTTTCAAATTATAATATAATTATTATTTTAAACTTTTTTAACAAAAAGATGTTACTGCAAGTAAACGATTAAAACCATAAGTAAAAGCTTAATTAGTTCGTAAAATAATTTATAAACTTAGGGTGTATTTGACAACATCGTAAAATCAACATAATTTCGATTTTCTTCCTACATTAGAGAAAATTTATGAAGTCACGTTTGGATGCCAAATTCAACGAATTAAAAATCGTCAGTTTAAAAAAAGGAATTTATTAAGTTCGACTTCCTTTTTTTCTCATTTCATTGTAAAGATCAATAGCAAACTATTGGATCAATAAAGTAAAGAATTACTTTGCATACTTATTTTATATCATGATATCGGATAAAGGTTAGAAATCAACTTATGTAATATATTCGATCCACTAAAGTATTGAACAGCAGTGTAATATCAGATTCCAAAGATAATGAATTTTTTTTTCTTATAGAAGAAAGTCTTTACGAAATAGTTATTTTTCATAAAATTTTAATGCTATAAGAGGTTATGTATGTTTAGCGTGCATTTTTCCTGTAGATGGTGCACTTGTGCTATTCGTCTATTTGCATGTCAATAAATTATCTCACCTACTTGTTGACAAATAGCTCGAGTAGAACTATTTTCTATCATTTGTTACTGCTATTCTTGTGCAAACAAAAGATTCTTTTTCCATTTTGGCATTTGATGCTTTGTTTCTATAATTTCTTTTTTTCTGCATGCATCTATTTTGGCAGCTTTATAAATCTTTCCTTTAAAAAAAAAAAGCTAACGATGCTTCTTGGATCGATGTCATTGCTGAAGCATTATAATTGATATGTGCTCATTGATTTAGCTGCTTTTATATATATATATATATATTTGTGTGTGTGTACATATATATATATATATATATATATATATATAGAGAGAGAGAGAGAGAGAGAGAGAGAGAGTAAGTATATGATCAATTGATCATATGGTGCCAAAAGTGGTTGTTCATTTTGATTGTTGTAATAATTTTACTTAGCATTAGAAAAAAAATCTGAAGATGTGTATCCAAACACCCTATTGGATTTTTTTCAGAGTTATATTAATCTATAGAAAGACACTGTTTTAAAAGTGGCTTACCATATAATTTAATACTGCAGTGAAATTTTACAAGTTTGCTAAATAGCCTTATGTGACAAAATTTTCATAAAAAATTGTGGCCTTTCTAACTGTCAAAAATTTTGACTAAAGATATATCCATAATAATTTTCTTTGTAACGAACATTTTTCTGATGATTTAAATTCATCAAAAATTAAGTGTCTGATCGATTTTTTAAAAAATTTCGTCACAAATCCATAATTTTTTTGTAGTGATAAGCGAAAAATGTTACAAAGCCATAGGTACTTACTAAAGTCCATTAACATTGTAGCAGTGCACGATGGTTGAATTACTTTCGGGTTAGAGCTCCTTCCCTAATTTAGTAATTCAAACAAAAAAATTATGTCTTTCTAAGTGTTAATATTGATATTTCAGAACCTGAAATATGAGTGAAACATAAGTCTCAAATACGGAAAGAAATGATTTTGAGAATATAAAAAAGTATTCACGTGAAAAAAAAATATTTTTTCTCATTTTTTCAGAAATTATTTTTTAAGTTTTCGCTTACAAAAGTATTTTTTTGATTGATCAATTTATTTTAAGTGCGAAATTATTTAAAAAAAAAGGATAATAGTAAGTCAAAACTTACACTTTTGAGGTGATTCAGCGAATTAAGTTTCCAGCACAAGAAATTTAGATTTGATTGTTTTGGAAAAAGAACACTTAATAAAAGCTTAATAAATGTAAAGTAACCATTTTTTGTTTTAATTACTACTTTCGCCATCAACAAGATTTGGGGGATCATTTGTAAAGTAATGTAAAGTTTTAATAATTACTACTTTCGTCATTAACTTTGTCGGCAATTGGATTCTACCCTATGGAGCTTCTCGAAATGTTGGGTATTTTATTTAAGTTTCATCAGCTGTTTTCCCAAAGGTATTACCAAATTATATTTTATAATAAAACTATATTTTTTATATGTATTTTAAAAAATCTTCTTTTAATTATTTATAATTATAGGTTACCTACTAATGTCGCATGTCGGTCGTAAATCATTTTGTTATATTGAAATAAATATAAATATACAAATGTAAAGTGAAATTTTGTAAATGACGTCAGATTCAACATGATACCTTATAACATACAATAACATTAATTAGAGACAATAATTTTATTATAAAATTAACCTGAAAAATAACTGATTATTAAAAGATAAAGTTAAGAAAATAAATTTAAAAAGTAAACCGTTGTGAGGTACTGGTAAAAATCATATTCGTTCTTATAATTCTTTCATATACCATATAATAATAATATAAACAATAATATACTATAAAAATAAATTAATATTAATAATAAAATTATTTAAATACTATGATATTATATTAATATTATCATATTATGGATAATAATATATCATTAATTATAGAAAAAATGAATGTAAACACAATGGTGGAGTCACATGAGTTCCTGTGGGTGCACGTGCATCCACTGAATAAATTAAATCATAGTAGTATTTAAGCACAACAGTAATTTAGGTTAGATGGCAATGGCTTTGGAGGTTGCTAGGTCGAATCTATTGTTCTCACTTATTTGTTTGAGTCATTTATGAACAATAGTTAATCTAATTTTTTATTAGATATAAATTTGGCCCTTTTTTAATTAACAAGTAAACAATTATTAAATAGTTAATAATCAATATTTATATATGTTTTAATATATCTAATTATTCTTATTTTTTATGTCTAATAAGTTACATATTGAAAGAAATTACTTTACTATTAACAATGATGTCACTATTAATAGTTTTTTTCTTTGAGAAATGTAAAGCCTTTTTAACAAGTAGGTATTTGAATAATGTCTTTTGTTAATTTTACACTATTTTCTATTATATAACTTAAATTTATGATGAAATTAAAATAGAGATGACTCCCTGACTTAATTTTAAAATTATATATTAAGTTGACCTTTTAAATAAATAGTCATCAAATTATTTAATGATTAACTTTTATTCATGATTTTTCCTAATTCTATCTTTTTTAAAAAAAAATTGTTTGTTTAGTCAATTTTCATTATTCAATAGGTTCAACGTTTATTTTTTATTTATGATTAACTTTTAACATCATAAATTTAAGTGACAATTATTAAATAGTTAATACTCAATATTTATATATGTTTTAATGTTCTAATATGTCTTATAATTTTTATATTTTATGTCTAATAAATTACATATTGAAAGAAATTACTTTACTCTTAACAATGATGTCATTGTTGATATTTTTTTCTTTTAGAAAAATAAATCCTTTTTAAAAAGAAAGGATTTGAATAATGACTTCTGTTAATTTTATATTATCTTCTATTAACTTAAATTTATGATGAAATTGAAATAGAGAAATATGCAATGACTCCCTAACCTAATTTTAAAATTATATATTAAGTTGACCTTTTAAATAAATAGTCATCAAATTATTTAGTGATTAACTTTTATTCTTCATTTTTTTTCTAATTCTATCTTTTTTAAAATCTCTTTTATTGCCTTAGACATCTTTAATTATTCTAACATTTATTTTTGTTTGCACCCTCTTGCCAAAATTTGTGGCTCCACCACTGGTGAACATTATGTTACTTATTTTTTCAACCGTAGGATTTAAATTTATAGTGGATGTTAGATTTTCTTTCTCCTAATTTTTTGGTATCCATCATAAATTTAATATTCTACGATTGATGAGGTATGTAATATGGTGCTGCTACTTAAACAGGGAGCACCTTCATTGAATTACTATAATAATATTATTTTATTTTAAAATATTAATTAATTATTTAATACTTTAATTCTCGAGTTATGATACAAATTGATAAGTTTCAATTTTATAATATAATTTTTTCAACGTAATAATATTTATAAAAGAATTATTTGATAAATGAGTGTATATTACCTAGAATTTTTTTATAAATAAACGTGGTAATATAAATTATCAGTTGAATTACTTATTTAGAGTAAATAGAATAGTAAAATTTTTGAAAATTTAATAAGTGATAATATTTTTTATTAAGTAATATAGATTGCGATGTTGGGCTATAATGCTATAATCATTAAAAAAGATGCCTTAGGCCCACTATTTCAAATTCAATGCTAGATTATTAATGTTACCAAGAATAATGTGAGACATGATGAGAAATTATAAGCTTATGAACATTTTTAAAAGACTAGCTGATAACAACGGGTTCGGATCGAATAGTGAATATTTTCTCTTCAATTCAGTTTTCAATTTGAATGAATCTTTGTGTACACACAAAAAAAAAAATCTTTTGACGGAGTTTCACTGTCATAATCAATAGTATATCCCGGGGCGACAGTCAAAGCAAAGCCCTAAGGTTGCATTCACTATATTATCATTGCACAAAAAAAAAATTATTTATTAAATTATCGATAATGTACATTACATTATTTAGTATGCATAAGTAATGTGTCTGACAATCTTTATTATCTTATTTATGATATAAAATAATTAATAAATAATATTTTTTTTATTAAAATACTCTTGAATGAAATAGTTATGTTTACAAATTTATATAAATTCAATTGAATTATTTGAATTTGAACCACAAATATATACCTTAAACTAAAAAAATTATGCATCAAACAAATAAATGAATAAAGTAATTAATATATAATTTTTTAAAACTAATAATAGAAAATTAATAATAATTATTTTAAATGTTTATTATATTTTAATAATTTACAATAAATTATTTATTATTTATAATGTATGAATAATCTATTATAGTTAATTAATAATACTAATATTAAAATTAATATAAATAATAATTATTTATTTGATGATAATGATAAAAATAAAATTATTAGTATAGTAATTTATAATTATTATACTAATTAATAAAATTTTATATTAATTTTATTTGATTATTTTATTATATATTTAAATAAAATTTTAAAGGACGAATGTGAAAAAAAAATTATAGGAGATTGTACTTTCTCATGGGCAATTCAGATGGTCACTTCACAAATAATTTGCATTACATTTCTAACGTAATTTGTCTATAAAATTAAAATAAGTCGACAAGACAATGCGATAGGTTTAATTAATTTAATACAATATTATTAATAATGTGAAAATATTACTTCTATAAAAGTGCTCCCTAAATAATAAGGTGATAAGTGATAACTGAAAGACAAGATTAAGTGGAAAAAAATCAATTTCGATTTCTTTAGTAATTAGTTCCATAAAAGAATATCATGAATCTTTTCAAAGTTTCGACTACATAGAATAGTTAAAAAGCATTCATTTCTCGGTAGTTATAACTCGAAATCCAAACTCGTGGTAAGTAGCTCTCTAATCCTCGTTCCAAAATTCAACTCGCTATTTAGTATTCTAAAAAAAAATGTAGCCCCTATATTGAATAAAGTGCATAGATAAATAGATAGATAGAGATATTGAGAAAGAGATACGAGAGAGAATATGCCTACTTAACACATTAAATGTGTGTCAACTCTTCAATCGAAAAAATATTATAATTTTGGAGGGAAGCTAATCAAGTTAGGTTGGCTCTTAGAGTCGATAAGTGTTAGTAGGTTTAAGTTTGATATCTAAAGTAGTTAACTTGATCAGAAAAATAATTATTTTTATTATTTTCGTTTGATTTTAAATTTAATCAAATGCTAAAAAAAAATTAACATCTAGAACCTTCTTAGGAGTATAAAAAAAAAGAAAATAATGTAGCTTTTGAAAGGCATGCAAGCCATACTTTGATCAGCACTCCTTATAAAATAATGCATACCATCGAGTCATCGACCCCTAAAAAAATAAAGAAAGACTAACGCGTATGGAGTGCAGCTGGGTCCCTGGAAGTGGGAACACATTAATTACATGGTTAATGACCTTTGGGAACAACGAAATCATGTGGGTTTGCCTTCATCCGTCAAGACTCAAGAGTCAACATAGTGATTATGAATGAACGGATAAGTGATGAAAATTATTAAATGCCAACTATTTTGAAGTCCGGAAGATGTTGCTTGTAAGACATTTCATCATAGATTTGGCTCGGTTACTTTGCTAATTTTATTTTTAAATCGAGGGAAGAAATAGTTCTTAACTTTGAGTTTGAAACTCGAAAAGAATACATCTTCAATGTTTTATATTTTTTCTTATCGAATTAATTAAGAGTTACTAAATAGTCTAAATTTAAGTAGTAATCGTCCTTGGGCAAATAAAAATATTTGTATAAGGCAATTGAGATCCATTTCAAGATCAAATTCATTGAATGAACACTATCTCTGATATTTCCAACTCAAACTGAATTAGTCAAAATATGATAAACTTCTTAATATTATAATTAAGAATTAAGTTGATTGACATAACTAGTTAACGAGTTTGTGCCACAATGGATAATGAGAGCTAATAGCCTCATGTCCGAACATCGAGAGTTTTGAATAGGCGAAATCATTCTATTTTGATTCTTCTCCACATTTTGGTCGACGAAAATTTGCCTATGATTTTTCTAACTGATATGCCAATATAAAAAGATCTCTTTTTTTTCATCGACGTCGAATTAGTTGAATGTTAGTAGCACTGACCACCCGATGAGGCTTCACCCTAACTCCAAAAAAATAACTAAGGTAACACGTGAACCATCTTATTTCATGGTTGAAAGAATCGTCATAAACATATTAACAAAGGTCAGAAACTCAGAACCCGTTACCCAAAACCAACTCAACAATTTGGAATTTGAAGCAAGAATTCGTTGCCCAAAACATTTTTTTTCCCTCAAAGTAAGTTGTGATCTCTTTTCCACATTTGGGGACCGTGCTTAAACAAATTATTCTGCAAATACAAATTCTTGTAACACAACAAAGGTACCAGTGTACTCTTACAATATCGCAACACTCTCTTCCACGACCAAGCAGCAATAACTCTACATTCGTGACGAACTTGGTACATTAAAGAATTAATAATAAAGGAGAAAGTAACCAATTACAAAGCTCCTGACACTGTTCCTTGAAGTAAACGACAACCCATATGCAGCTTCCACATTGAAAGAACCCTCTAAGTTATTTTGCACCTCATGATATGAATGCAACAGAGTTGAATTCTTCATCAGGAGCAGCAATGGCTTGAGAACACTGATGTTTTTTTCTTTGGGTAGAAATCCATTGAAATTTTTATGTTACAACGATAGGTTTCTGTATGATTAAAAACAAAGTACTCTGAGTTGAACGTGTATTATAATATCAAAAGGCTACGCATTTTCATACTATCAGATGCCAAATTATGAAATGCCCTCCAAGGGCTCATCATCAAGCTCTATCCGAGAGGAGGTGGATTATGTGGACAGAGAGCTGAAAAATAGTTGTTATTTGATTGTTTAACACACTCGACTAGTAGTTGCAATGTTATGATTTTTACTTTGCATCCTCTGGAACTGATCTGTGTGAATTGTAAGAATTATAACAAATATAATTCAACTAAATAAAGATTTTACGGAATACCTCTTGCAACGAAAACATCAGATGTCGGAGTCGAAAGAAATTCTTCCACGAACATCGACAGCACGTCTATCCTCGTCGTCAGGAACTAAGTCACGTGGACTTAGAACATTATGCCACAATTCAAATATCTTAAACAAAGAATAACATCAAGAGATAAATTTTTGCACATAATCATGCTACACATGCATTAGTTTTGGTCCCTTTTATAGTGCAAGGTGAGGGAGAGGAGGAGGCATGTGTATTATGACATGCATATCATTTGATCTCCCATGGTTAGGTCATTGCATATAATTTGGTCTCCCATGGTTAATGCATGATCCTTGAGTCATTGCATGTGCATGCACATCAATGCATGACCCTTGGGTCATTATTCCAACAATCTCCCATTTGCATGCAATGGACCAATGTCATTATCAATCGATTGTCTCAATATGACAAATGAGTCGTGCGACCCACGAGTACAAGCACAACACAAATATGAGAGCTTACTTTTGTGACTTGTTAAGGATACACAACTGTTCAACTAACTTAAGAGCCTTGTCATAATCTGTTAGGAAAAAATATGATGCTATCTTACTAAGTTATATTATGACATGTTAGGAAAAACATAATCACTCAAATATTTTGTAAGTAGGGACTATGGCTCACATAGTTGCTCTACAAATATTTGGAGCCAAAACTATGACTTACATAGTTGCTCAAATATACGGACTCGTTATACCCCAGATTAGTTTTGTTGCATATTCCAAATACCTGGTGTTTGACTCCGCGATAATTAATTCCGTATATAAAATCATTTATCTTTCTCAAGGATAAACTAGTTGGCCAACTGCATACGAAATTCTTATGCAACTCATAACAAATCTTCCTCTCATTCTCATACGATTAGTTTCTTTCCCAGACGTGGCTCGACGGGCCGCTCATTTTTGACATTTAAGTATCCCGCTAAAGTAGCAGACACTAACTCATGATCTTGAAGCATAGCCAAGAGTCTAAGGGCACACATAGATTAATAAGTCAATAGAGACTCACACCATGACAAAGGTGAATAAATTAACTCGTCATGTCTCAAGGTCGACTTAGCATACTTGGTTCTAAAACACAAGTACTATGGTGGAGACTCCCACTGATGGAGTGTATGTCTTTAACTTTACAAAAAACTTGACAATGCACAAACTTAAGTCCAATCACCCACTTATGGCGTCTGACTTGATTCCTCCAACTACTCGCCCTTTTCGGGCGTCAAGTTGAGGTCTCATGTTTGGCTACATCTTATCATGCTACATGAAATTACTTTAATTCACGTATATCTCGAACACATCGAGACGATTTTAAACCATTTCTACACAAGAAATACGTCAGTATAAATTTCTTCTCTGCTCGCTATCTCCTAAGCGCCGGAGGCATTTACTCGTGTGAGCGAGTAAGTTCATGCATGATCGACATACTACACATGCATAACAGGAACTTATCACAAAGATAATTCATGAAAAATAAGTTTTATTTATCAAAAGAGTTTGAGTACATTTCTTCATTACATCCTACGCAATTCTAATGCATTTACATGTCTAAAAAGGTTTCTCTAGTAATAGCTTGGTGAACGGATCAGCAACCATTTTATGCGTGGATATGTACTCAACTAATATATGTCCTTTCACTTCTTCGTCTCGTACAAACTTGTATTTAGTGTCAATAGGTTTCCCTTTGCAATGGTATTTCTCGTCCTTTACATAAGCGACAATAGCTTGATTATCGCAGTATAGGACCGCTTTCTTCATTACATCATTTGTCAAGCGTAAGTGTAACACCCCCGATTTCATTCAAGATATTATTCGCTTTGGGCCCATATGGCCCGCACGAATTTAAAACGCGTCTTGAATGGTAAAAAAGGATCACATATAAGCCCATGATCACCTCCGTGTTTTGTCCATGAGGACTAACTTTCATTCTCATCATCATCTTGGGGTCTTACAATCTTCCCTCTTTCGGGGCTCAACGTCCTCGTTGAGTCGACCCACATGGTTCAAGTGAGCACGCGAGGTTGGCTCTGATATCTTCTGTAACACTCCCGATTCCATTCAAGATATTGTTCGCTTTGGGCCCATATGGCCCGCACGAATTTAAAACGCGTCTTGAATGGTAAAGAAGTATGTCACATATAAGCTCATGACCACCTCCGTTTTTTGTCCATGTGGGGCTAACTTTCATTCTCATCATCATCTTGGGGCCTTACAATCTATCTGTAACACCCCCAAAATCAGACCTTGTCACCTGGCAAAATCATGACTTCAGGGATGCTACCACACAATATCATTACCTTTGGTTGACCATTTGACCGGTCAACTAAAGNGTGATTAAAGTCAACTCTCTCTATCAATAACCAAGGACACCAATAATCCTTATAGGATTAAAGTTTGCCCCTTATTCAATAACTCATAATACCGATAACCCTTATAGGATTAAAGTTTGTTCTCAATAACAATTGGAAAAACACCAATAACCCTTATAGGATTAAAGTCTGTTCTCCAAGTCTATCGGGGCCTTTCTCTTCATGCATCAATTCAATCACAATCATTTCAGCTTTTAAACCCTATCTTGAGCTATGTTATAGTTTAAAGACACCTAAACTTACATCGTTTATCAATTCATATTCAATCAATCAATACAATCACATCATCATAAAACCTTGGACCTTATTAGAATCTGGTAAGTGGTCACGGCCCGTGATAGGTCTGCCACGGCCCGTGACTATCTTGTCATGGTCCGTGAAGACTTGGTCATGATCGTGATCGGAACACACATTCTTCACATCGTCACAGCCCGTGACGAAGTTGTCGCGGCCGTGACCGAACAGGGGTATTTATGGTCACGGCTTGTGACCGAGACCGTGATCAGACCACTGCCCGTGGTCGGTCGATTGGGTGATTTACTGTCACGGCCGTGACCCAACAGTTGGGTTCATGGTCGACTCGCAATGCGTCATGCACTTGCGAGACCTTCCCGATTCAACATCACGGCCCGTGACAAAGTCGTCACGGTCGTGCCTGGGTCTTTCCATCGTCACGACCCATGACCAGATGGTCACGGTCGTGATTGTCGCCGTCATGGCCCGTAACAAGTTCGTCACGTCCGTGACGGGAAAATTCTGGGCGAACGCCGCGTCCGAACTCCCTCGACAGCCGTCGTCACGGCCCGTGACATATCCGTCATGGCCGTGACGGGAATTTCCTGGGCGATTTTCGCCCCCGTTTCTTCTCTAATTAATCCCGAGATTCTTTCTTTTTAACATATTATTATATGGAGATCAATAGCCCTATGTTTTCTACAATTTTGGCTTTAAAATCTACATCATATGCATCATACATTCGTATAAAGATCTATTTCGAATCAATCCAAGAGAAAATCCTTCCTAGGACATAAACATCATCTATTCATCATGGGGATTAAAAATCAGAATCGCTAGGCATATTATTATCATCTGAATTCGTCATAATATCATAATAAAACCTAGCATGCATTAATCTAACCTGAAAACCTATTCTAAAGGGATCCGATGTTACATACCTAGTCTTAATTATGATCATAACTACATACCTTGTAATTTATCTTCTATATGTCTCACACCTTGGATTATATCTCACGTTCCGTGCATTGTCCTCTGCGTCACCTCCTCCTGACACCAATCCCGAGGTTGAAGTTTGAGAAAAGAAAAGAGAGAAAGGGAGAAGAGAGGGGAGAGCTCATCTGACGACTAGGGCAGAATTTTAGGCTTAGGAAAATTATTTTCTTGTGGTTAGGGGTTTATATAGGTGAGAGATTAGGGTTTTAGTGGACTTTTAATTGGACCCAAACTCTTATTTAACCATCTTTTAATCTAGGTCGTTCATTTATTATGATGGGGATTTGGGGTGTTATAGTAAGTGTTGAAGGAACCTCTTTAGCCACAAAGATTCTTGCACTGCAGTTGAACATGTGATGAACTATGCTTTCATAGTAGATAATGATATACAATTCTGCTTCTTGCTTCTCCAAGTGATAGCATCATTGCTAAGCAGGAGCCCTATGTTGCCGCAAATGTCTTTGTTTCCCACAGTTGAGGCATGCGCCGGTCTTACGACGACATTCTCCCAAGTGCTGCCGCTGACAATGTGGACACACCTCTTTATTCTTCCATTGTTGTCGTTGTCCATCTCGGGTTTCATACGACTTTGGGTGCTCTTCACGACGGCGATCCCTCCCATCAGGAGCCCTATGCTGCCTCCTATCATCCCACCTAGCCTTGTCCCTATCTTGTGAGCATGCTGCATCTTTTTTCTTTTGTGTCCTTCTCCAGCCCTCATGTTCCCACTCCAATTCTGATGCAAGTTCAGAGGCCTCTTGGATAGTCTTACAATTTCCCCCCATGACCTTAGCTCTCAGTTCTGAATGCAGCCCATTGACAAACCTCTTCGCCCTGGACTTCTCATTCTTGTCCAATGTACAATATTTCTCTAGCCGCAAGAACTTCACCAGGCATTGCTCTACAGTCATGCCTTCCTGCTTTAGTTGTAGGAACTCCTCCTGTTTCCTGTCTTTCTGGTACTGATGCAAATAACGTGTTTCAAAAACTTTCTTGAAGTCCTCCCAGGAGATGTCATCACATGCTGCAAACTTCGTGCTCTTCGTAGCATTCCACCAGTCCTTTGCATCGTCCATGAGACGGTTTACTGTAAAGATGATTTTCCTCTCCTTTGAACATTGCATCTCCTTGAAGATCTCTTCCATTTTCTCTATCCATTTTTTGGCATGTCCAAAGTCTTCAGTTCCTTTGAATTCTGGAGGGTGCTACTTCAGAAACCTTTCAATCGTGTCCCTTGTCTCCTCGCGTTGGTGTTCCCTACGAGTTTCTCTCATCAAGCTGTTCAGAAACTCATTCTGATCTTCTGCAATCGCTGGCGTAGGATTTTCTATGACAAGTTGAGGTGGTGAATTTGGATTGTCGATAACTGGTGGTGCGTTGACTTCCAGTGGTGGAATGGTCATGTTCGTCTCTAGGGGTCGATTAGCACGCCTAACAGAACGTCGTGGAGGCATCTACATGTAGGGCAATCATTAGTGAGAACAATATTTTTTTTCAAATTCAACTCATACCAGATGGCGTGATGATGGCTCGTGATGCTTGCACATAGACTTCTATCTATCTAGGGACAGCTAAAAAGTGTCCCTCGTTAGGCTCTGATACCATCTGTAACACCCCCAAAATATCAGACCTTGCCACCTGGCAAAATCATGCCTTTCTCTTCATGCATCAATTCAATCACAATAATTTCAGCTTTTAAACCCTATATTGAGCTATGTTATCGTTTAAAGACCCTAAACCTACATTGTTCATCAATTCATATTCAATCAATCAATACAATCACATCATCATAAAATCTTGGACCTTATTAGAATTTGGTAAGTGGTCACGGCCCGTGATAGGTCTGTCACGGCCCGTGACTGTCCTGTCATGACCCGTGAAGACTTGGTCACGGCCGTGACCGGAACGCACATTCTCCACATCGTCACGGCTCGTGACGAAGTTGTCACGGCCGTGACCGAACAGGGATATTTATGGTCACGCCTTGCGACTGAGACCGTGATCAGACCACTGCCCGTGGTCGGCCGATTGGGTGATTTACTGTCACGATCGTGACATAACAGTTGGGTTCATGGCCGACTCGCAATGCGTCATGCGCTTGCGAGACCTTCCCGATTCAACATCACGGCCCATGACGAAGTCGTCACGGCCGTGCTTGGGTCTTTCAATCGTCACGACCCATGACCAGATGGTCACGGTTGTGATTGTCGCCGTCACGGCCTGTGACAAGTTCATCACGGCCATGATGGGAAATTCTGGGCGAACGTCGTGACCGAACTCCCTCGACAGTCGTCGGCACGACCCGTGATATATCCGTCACGGCCGTGACGAGAATTTCCTTGGCGATTTCCGCTCTCGTTTCTTCTCTAATTAATCCTGAGATTCTTTCTTTTTAACATATTATTATATGGAGATCAATAGCCCTATGTTTTTTACAATTTTTGGCTTTAAAATCTACATCATAAGCATCATACATTCGTATAAAGATCTATTTCGAATCAATCCAAGAGAAAATCCTTCATAGGGCATAAACATCATCTATTCATCATAAGGATTAAAAATCATAATCGCTAGGCATATTATTATCATCTAAATTCATCATAATATCATAATAAAACCTAGCATGCATTAATCTAACCTGAAAACCTATTTTAAATGGATCTGATGTTACATACCTAGTCTTAATTATGATCATAATTACATACCTTGAAATTTATCTTCTATATGTCTCACGCCTTGGATTATCTCTCACGTTCCGTGCGTTGCCCTCTGCGTCACCTCCTCCTGACACCAATAACGAGGTTGAAGCTTGAGAAAAGAAAAGAGAGAAAGGGAGAAGAGAGGGGAGAGCTCACCTGACGGCTAAGGTAGAATTTTAGGCTTAGGGAAATTATTTTCTTGTGGTTAGGGAGTTTATATAGGTGAGGGATTAGGGTTTTAGTGGACTTTTAATTGGACCTAAACTCTTATTTAACCATCTTTTAATCTAGGTCGTTCATTTATTGTGATGGAGATTTGTAAGTGTTGAAGTAACCTCTTTAGCCACAAAAATTCTTGCACTGCAGCTGAACATGTGATGAACTATGCTTTTATGGTGGATAATGTTATACAATTTTGCTTCTTGCTTCTCCAAGTGATAGCATCATTGCTAAGTAGAAAAGCATATCCGGAGGTGGACTTTCGTTCGTCAATTTCGCCTGTCCAATTGGCGTCCGTTAACCAGAAAATTGCAAACTTCCTCTGTGATAACATATGCAAAGTCAGCAGTGCCTTTGAGGTATCTCAATATTTTTTTCACCGCTTTCCAATGTTAGCATCCTGGATTCGCCTGCTATCGACTCACTAGACCTACGGCATATAACATATGTCTGGTCGAGTACACAACATAGCGTACATCCGACTGTCGACTGCACTTGCATAAGGGACATATGACATCTTTTTCGTTCCTCTTGAATTTTCGAACACATATTGAGACTCAAGGCTTCGCCTCTTACAATAGGAGTATCAATGGGTTTGCAGTTATCCATGTGAAATCGTTGTAAGATATTATTGATATATGATTCCTGCGACAAAGCAAGGAATTTCTTAGAACGATCTCCTTGGATTTTCACACCTAATATGTAAGTTGCTTCACCCATGTCCTTTATCTCAAAAATGGAGAACAATCATTTCTTAATGGTGACTATGATCTCCTTGTTGTTTCCAGCTAGTAAGATATCGTCGACATATAATGTCAGGATGATGAACTTATCATCAGACTTGTAGACATA
>LTAE01003806.1:0-28094 GCA_001647135.1 Pontederia paniculata | reverse complement strand
AGAAGATTTGGCGGACGTTCGAGGATCTCATTGGGAAGTGAGCGGACAGCCAAAGTACTGACTGAAGAGGGAGCGGACGTCTGAGGATCTTAGTGAAGAATGAACGGACGCCCGAAGTACCCACAGAAGAGAGGGTGGACACCCGAAGGATTCAGGGAGAATCAGCGGACGACCACAGAGGTGTCAAAGGATATGACACAAGTCAAGTCGGTCAACCGAAGGTGAAGTGCGGGCCACCAAAGGATCTTGACAGAGGCTTTCAACTCAAGAAGTGGACATTCGAGTGATTGGCGTGCAATCAGTGCATATGATGGTGACTTAACATGTGATGGACTCTTGCTCAACTCCACATATGTATCCATGTTTTGAAGTCCTGCATAAAATGTTAAACAAGGAAGCCTCACAATAACCTCAAGTGGTGCTCTCAGAAATGTCATAAATTTATGCAATCAAATCACACAATGACTTTTACCCTCACACAATCTCACCCTATGTCTTTTACCTCTCCGGATTACTCAATGTTATGAGCAAACTCACAACAAAGAATAAGTGAAAGATCCACAATTCAATTAAAATTCCATAGAAGATATCAATTCTTAAAACAAGATGCAACCAATATCGATATCAAATCATCAATAAAAAAAAACTAGACTCAATGTAGTAGGTTGCAAGAGTCAACAACAATGTCTTGAAATCTCTATTTTTTTTCCAAATTTTCTTTTCAGAAGTTTTCTCACAAAGGCAATATTAAGAGCTTTCTTTGTTTTACCAGATCTCTTTTTTTTCTTTTTTTGCTTTCGGACAAAAAGGAAATAAAATCCAACTCAAAACTTTTTTTAGGGGGAACAATTTTAGAAAGAAATAAAATTCCTCTCAGACTTTTTTCTTGCAAAGAAGGAATAATTTAGAAAGAAATAAAATCCAACTCAAATTTTTAGGGAAAGAAGAATTATGGAAAGAAATAAGGATTCAAAAGAATTCTGGTTTGGCAAGAGAAAATAGAGTTTTTTTGTGACGGCTAAGATTAGAGAAATTTGGGTGGAAGCAAGCACGTCAAAAACTTTGGTAGAACAAGAAGAAAATTTATTCTCTCTTCTCCTTTTTTTTCTCTTCTTTATTTTCTTTCTTCTCGTCTCTTTTTTTTAGGTTTTGCACATAATTTCCAGATAAAGTTAATAAACAAAATATGAAAACTTGTCTCTTTTTTTGAAGATTTTATAAAACAAAAAAATCAGCTTTTGATATGATTGTCAAAACTAAAGATTTCTGTGAACAACAAAGAAAAGATAACTAGATTCAAGAATTCGAAACCTCGAGATCTGATATCAAATGATACAAACCCTATTAGGGAACGTGTCCTAACGAACCACAATCAAGCGAAAGCGAAAAACAAGAAGGAATCACACGAAAACACGAATCAAGGAAACAAAAATATCGATCAATATGCGAACATGTGCATAAAAATCAACATCAAACTGATAGAATTTAAATGAATTGCAAAATAAGATATTACCCGCAATCCAAGTCGAAATTCACGAAGAACAAAGAAGATATCCTCTTCTAAAGAATCATAATTCAAGATGACAAAACATTGAATAATTCTAATTGTAATAGTGCCATTAATCCTTCAAGATAATTGTGATTCTTTGTATAAAAGGAATCTAGCCTTGAGACTGTGTCCTTAATTATACATCCTTAGATTATCATTTTATATAAAGGTTTAGTGTGGCAGCCTCTTACTTGTTATTATGTCAAGCCCCTCTCAACCATTCAATGTGCAATTCAATATTTTGGAAAGATTAATTATTGGCAAAAAAATATGGGATATGACGATGGAGCCCATTACCTTCCAAGCCATTTGATTATGGTTGAATGTTGGGATGATACTTGATACGATGTCTATTAGGGGTTATTGGACAAAATAACTAAACCCTTTGTATAATAAACTAAAGGGGTTAATGATTACTTGGAATATTTTTTTTGGTTGCCACCATAGTATCCGGGAAGCCATGTAGAGCGTCCAATCAACATGGCGCTACTGAGTGCATCGGTCACATATTGGAATCTAAACCCGCCATTGGTCTCGACTAATCTGGTGTCGCATCAGATCACATGCTTAGCTATGACATGTGATGATCAAAGTGAGATTTTTTTGCATTCAAAAGAATTGTACTCGAGACATGCTTAAATAGTGAGAAATTGTTTATCACTCCACCCCCAACCCTTATTAGTTACTTGAAATAGTTTTGCTTCACATATATGGAGCACCATAGATTTTAATATTAAGGATTGAGATATAAACAACTCTTTTTGTTAAGTTATGATTGATTTTTATTGTTATATCTCAACCATTGATATCGAAATCAATGGTGCTCCACATGTATTTTGCAAAAAAGTGCTCCACATATTTCTTAATGATTGTTAATAAGCCATCAAAGTGTCTTGCATCACAGTGGAAAAAAAATCTAAAATAGCCAATCAAATAATTTCACATCATCTATTTGTATAGCATTTAGAAATAATGAATGTAATTCTCTTTTGCATGCTTTCCTATTTATATTATATAACATAGATAATCAAATATCTTCATGAGACATAAAAAATATTCATTTGTTAAGTAAAGAATAATGGCTTCCATGAGCCATTAGAAATTATTGCTCTTATCTAGTCAAATGATGTGTTACAACAATTAAATAGTTTAAATTGATTCTTAATAAATTAATTAATATTGTCTTTTGGTATATCATTTGGGTCACGTAGAATTAATGTAATTTTAAATTATTACAATTACTATCATGACATAAATATATTGTCCATTAATTATTCATTTTTATTTATTTACAATCCTACTTTTTATAAGCCATTTGTTGGCAGAGGAAAATTCAGAAACTTCAGAAAAAGATAGAGGGATATGTAATATATAATACATACTTTATATATTTATATGTATAATTATATAGATAAATCAAGATTTAAGAAAAGTAGAAATTTATATATTTTAAGAATAACACTTACTATGCTAACATTAAAATTCAATGTTAATTAATATTTCATTGATTTATAAACCAAACAAAATATTAATATCGTTTTGTTTAGGAAACCTTTTTAAGAAAACACCAAAAAAATATAGAGAATATATATATAGTTAAATATATAGATAAAATGACAATTCATAAGCCATAAAAATGTCTTGCTTTGCAATGAGAAAAATATAATTTAAAATAGAAAATCAAATAATTTCATATGCTATTAAATTTTTTGAGTAATCAAATTGATAAATTGGAATGATCTTTCATGAACCATTAAATTATATGCTATCAAATGGTCAAATTGATGTTAAAATAGCCTTTTAATTGGTTTATGGGAAAGTCAGCAAAAATAATTAAAGCTACATGTAATGTTGATTCAAAATGAAGAATTTGACACAACTGATTAACAAAGTTATTATTAGGATCAAATAAACTACTAGTCTCATGTTCAATTTCTGAAGTCGTTAATTTGACTAGAAAATATCATTCTTCTCTTGTGTCTGTCAAGACAAAGAGCTATAGTTATCCATGTTTGTCATGTCATTCAAATTTTTTCAATTAAAGTTACACAATTTTAATTCATTTCGACTAACTTATAAAGGGAAGTAAAGCTTGAAAATGTAATGTCCGTGAAACATTAAGAATGTGTCGATGCTTGCGTTCAATGAAGGACGCCATGTCGAAGAAAAAGATCATTTAAATATTCGAGGTCTGATGAAGGACATCATTCATTTTGAATTATATGCTATAAAGACTCAATTTGAAACGACACCATTAAATTATATACTATAAAGACTCAATTTGAAAACACAATCAAGGTCATTCATTTTTCTTTATAGGCTAATCTATTAATATTTACTATGTATGATGCATAATGTATTTTTATATCATGTATTTACATTTTTAATGATCACTGTTTGTAGTTTAATTATATTTCAATAAATTAATTTAGTAATTTTATTCTTATTCCAATAGTGGAATAACGGATCAAAGTATATTTTAGTTAAACAAACTCTTTCCTTTTACTATACTGTAAAAACATAAAAATATAAGTAACACTAATTTTATAAAATAATTTAAGAAAAAAATATTTTTTTATCGTAATATGTAGTTCGTATTGAGGAATTTGAATAGGATCTTACAATAATCTTTTCATTTATACAATTAGCAACATAATCTTATTAATATTAATTTTTAAAACTATTAACACATAAAGATATTTATAAGACAATACTATTTATTATATTTCATATATGATATAATAATGGTGAACCCACTTATTAGATTGTCTGGCTCCACCACTGATCCATGTGGACCGACACACATAAGTACTACAACAAGAAAGTCAAGTACTTGAGGTATAAAAGGAACACTATTTTGTTCTTTATAAATTTAAAAACGTGCTAGTGCGTTTCCCCCTATCATCTATTGCCATACACACAAAAATCAATATTTATTATCTCAATTAATATAGACACACCAATTAATCTTTTTAATGTTTTAAAATTAGGATGCTAATTGTAATGGTGCCATTAGGTAATTCTTTGTATAAAAGGAAGCTGGCTTGAGACTTTGTGTCCTTAATGATGCATTCTTAGATTATCATTTTATATAAAGGTTTAGTCAAGCGTCTCTCATACTTGTCATTATGTCAAGCCCCTCTCAATCATTTGATGTGCAATTCAACATTTTGGAAAGGTTAGTTATTGGCAAAATTATGGGAGATGACGATGGAGCTCATTACCTTCTACGCTACTTGATTATGATTGAATACTGAGATGATACTTGACACGATGTCTATTGGGGGCTACTGGACAAAATAACTAAACATTTCTATAATAAAATAAAGGGGTTAATGATTACTTGGATTTTTTATTGGCACTATAGTATCCGGAAAGTCGTGCAGAGCATCCAATCAACATGACACTACTGAGTGTACTAACCACAGATTGAAGTCTCGACCCATCATTGATCCCGACTAATCTAGTATTGTCCTCGGATCATATGTCTAGCTATTCAGGTAATGCTCACACCAAAAATTTTTGCGTTCAAAAGATTTGAACTCGAGACATACTTAAACAGTGAGAAATTACTTATCACTCCACTCCAAATCCTTATTAGTTATTTGAAATATTTTTATTTCAGGATATGAAGCACCATAGATTTTAATATCAATGATTGAGATATAAATAAATCTTTTAGTTAAGTTATAGTTGATTTTTATTGTTATATCTCAACCATTAATATTAAAATCAGCGGTGCTAGCAAAAAACTACTCCACATATTTCTTGTTCCCTTAAATAAATATAGATGAAATGATTGTTGACAAGCTTCAATAGTGGAAAAAAAATCTAAAATACCCAATCAAATAATTTTACAAGTCATCAAAATTGATATGTTTGTTAAGTAATCAAATTAATATAATGAAATGTTGACTTTTATTAGTAATTTAAACTTATTGATATTAAATGATCAAATTAAAGGATGTGATACATAGTGAAATATTTTTGTATAATTGACTAAATTCTAAATTAATATCACCTATCGGTATAGCATTTAGAGATAATGGATGTAATTCTCTTTTGCATGCTTTCCTATTTCTATTATATAACATAGATAATCAAATATCTTCATGAGTCATAAAAATTATTTATTTGTTAAGTAAATAATAATGGCTTTCATGAGCCATTATAAATTAGTGATCTTACAATAACTAAATAATTTGCAAATGATTCTTGATTAATTAATATTATCTTTTGGTATATCATTTAGGTCATGTATAATTAATGTAATTTAAATGATTACAATTACTATCTTAACATAAATATATTGTTCATTATGATTCATTTTATTTATTTACGATCCTACTTATTTATAGACAATTATGGATATGTAATATATAATACATACTTTAAATATTTATATGTATAATTATATAGATGAATCAATCAAGAATTAAGAAAAACAGAAATTGATGTATTTTAAAGAATAACACTAACTACGTTGACATTAGAATTCAATGTTAACTAACATTTCATTGATTTATAAACCAAACAAAATATTAATATCATTTTGGTTAGGAAGCTTTTTAAAAAAAACACCGAAAATTATTGAGTGATATATAATCTATTACAGAGCTATATATATATATATATATATATATGTGATAGGATAGGTATAGTTAAACATATAGATATAGTGACAAAATAATTTAAAATAGACAATCAAATAATTTCATGGGCTATCAAATTTTTTGTTAAGTAATTAAATTGATAAACTGGAATGATGACTTTCATGAACCATTAAATTATATACTATCAAATGATCAAATTAAATGATTGTGATACATAAATGTTAAAATGAATAAGCAAAATGAATTAAAACTATACGTAATATTGTTTCAAAATGAAGAATCAAGTTTGATTGACATAACTGATTAAGAGAGTTATTATCAAGATCGAATAACTTAATAATTTCATATTCAATTCATAAAATCGCTAATTTAACTAGAGGAATATAGCTCTGCTCTAGCATCTATCAAAATAAAAACTACAGTTTTTCATGTTTGTAATGCCATTCAATTTTTTGAATTAAAGTTGCACAATTTTAATTTATTTCGGCTAACTTATACATGTAAGTAAACAAATTAATTTACACAAACATGACTCCTAATTTTGTATATTATTCTAAATTTTAAATTGGTGTCACCTTTCGGTATATCATTTAGAGAGGATGGATGTATTCTTTTTCTCATTTTCCAATTTTTACCAATAGAGGTTATGGAATATGAAAAATCATTCTAACATAAAGAATCACAGCTACAATGTTAACATGTAATTTTAATCTTCATAGTGGTTCATTTCATATATTTATGCCCCTAATAATATGTAAATATTTTTTGGTTGAGGAAAAGTAAGAAAATAAAATAGAGGAATGTGCAATATATAATAGCCAATATGGTATATAATATAGGTTTGGATAGGTAAAATTAAACAGATACAGACATAAGGATGGTTAATAAGCATCAAATCGTCTAGCTTTGCCATGGGAAAAACATATATAAATTTTAAATAGAAAATTGCTTAACTTCATGAGCAATCAAATTAATAAATTGGATTAATGGCTATCATGAGTTATTAAAACTTATTGTGATCAAATTAAATGATGTGATGCATTGATGGCGTGTTTTGTGTATTATTCCATATTCTAATTTATTATAACCTTTTTGTAAGGAATAAAAATATTTAAAATAATAAAAAAGAACAAGAAATCACCAAAAGAAAACATCTCTAAATTAAATAATGAGATGCTTAGCTCTCTTAAATGATCAAAATGTTTAAATTTATTCTATCGTAGACTTTTTTTGTATTTTGTAGTTAGTTAGATTTGCACACTTTTGTTATTATATGAAAGGGAAAACATACTACATTATCTTTTTAAAAACCGCTTCTGTAATTTTTCTTTATATTTGAATGCTCAAGTTTATTTGTAGGTTTTTTTACTTTTTTTTAAATGATAAGTGCTGATGAATTATTATTATTATTATTATTATTATTATTATTATTATNTATTTGAATGCTCAAGTTTATTTGTAGGTTTTTTTACTTTTTTTTAAATGATAAGTGCTGATGAATTATTATTATTATTATTATTATTATTATTATTATTATTATGAAAAAAGTTTCTAATGAATATTTCTAAGGGTTTACCCAATCCGATTTGACTTGGGTTGCAACTCGCTCCACGAATATTTTTTTGGTTGGATTTTCACTTGACGTGAAATAAAAAAAAAGTTGGATGCCTAGGAAAAAATTGATATATGTAATCATAACCGAAAAAGAATATGATTTGAAATTGCATTTAATGCATTTCCCCCTGAAAATTTCTTTATTTTAAGGGAGAAATAAAAACGTAATTGATATTTCCAATTCCTAATTTGGATGGGACTGCAAAGTTATTACGTCTCCCAAACTTGTGTTGGTACCAAATTCAATCCACAATAAGATCCGCCGCTCGTTGGAGCTTTCGGCAATCTCGATGGTCCAATCAGCCACGTCAGCTCGACTTGGCCCCCTGCACCCGTCCCCTCCCCTCCTCTACATATACCCCATGCGTTGAAGTTTGAATTGAACCCTTCTCTTTGCTCTCTTTCTTTGTTCTATCGTCTTCTTTTCGTCCCCTTGCGTTGTTAAAACTACAACAACAACGCTCTGCTGCTGTTGCTGCTGCTGCTGCTGCTGCTGTGCTCGTCTTCCCAACCTCCTATTCAACCTCAAGTCAACCGAGGTGATTCTTTTCTCCTTTACTCCTTAGTTTTTTATTCGCTTGTTGTACGTACATGAATCGATCTGGAGCGCGCTTAGATCGCTCTTTTCTTCATCTTCTTCTTTTTAACATATATGTATCTGTTCTCGTCAATCGTCATGGCTTTGTTCTTTTTTATTTCATGGTTTTCTCCTTCGTGGGGGGATTCACCAAGTTCATGTGCAGACTTTTAGAGCCTCTAATTGGTATCGTGAAAAAAGTTTTCCGGTTGTCCGCATTGTTGTTTTTTTTCCTTCTCCTTCTTCTTTTGGAATTTTCATGCAACGAAAGGCACATCGTGGTCTTTATTTTGAAGGTCGAGTTTTTACTTCTTTTTAGAATATATTTGTATGTATAAAAAAATAAAAAAAATTAGAATATAATACAATAAAAATACTATACGTATGTCTTTTATTTTTTTAAAAATTAATTTTTATTTAGAAGAATTCAATATATACTTTCAAAAATATTCAAGTATGCGAAAATTGCTTTAGAAGATTGCTTTGTTTGGCTCTGGAACCTAAACTTAGATGGTGTTTCTCTCATTATCAGGTAATGCAGTAAACGCCTCTTTAATGACATCGGAATCATCATATCGATATTTTTTTAATTTATTTTTTTATTGTTGACAATATTAAAATATATTGATTGTTACATTAATACATTATTTATAATCAATATATTTACAACTAATCAAATATTTAAAATATATATTATTATTTATTCAAATACCTCGAATCAGTGTGAAAGTATTAAGTCATTAATTAATTTGACTAAGAAATAAAATAAACTGTAATATGATTTCTTTTGTTTCATCCAGAAATTTTATTCATGATGTTGAATTATTTATTATATATATATTAAAAAATTATACTATATTAAATATTTATATGCATATTCATTTTCTTAGACCACTTGTATTTATATTATATCCAAATAATTTATTGTTAATATAATTATTATTATTATTATTGTGCATAAAAAATATTAATAAGCTCAATATGAAATTATTTATTTTTTAAAATATTAGAAAATAATGGTTTATCACATCATGATATATATATATATATATATATATATATTAAAATTATTACGAATATTATTACCATTAGTATCATTTCAGAAAATAACACTAAATACTATTATTTTAATTAAAAAATATATCATTAAATTTCTTTATTTGTTCTCACCTCAAACATCTCCTAGATATCTCCTCAACCATTGTGTAGCTTGCTTTTCACTTAATGTATTTATATGCCAGAAATAAGAGAATCTTTAAATGTACTTGGAATGCTTGTAAATTAAAATAATTTATATTGTCAAGCAATTTATATATTTGTAAATTATTATTAGGCATTCGAGTCTAGTCACTTCTTTATGTTTCATCGCATTATGTTTTGGTTGAAGTTTAATTTTTTTTTTCTCCATTACAGCATGGCCTCGTCTCGTGGTTCACGTGAAGAAAACCACGTGAAGAAAATTTGCTCCCTCCAGTACCATACAAGGCTGCACTGGATCCTCCAGAACGCTCACCAATTGTGAGGCCTGGCTTCGGCAGAGAAGGGAGACGCATATCTCTACTTACCAATCACTTCACTGTTAGATGTAATGCCCCCCGCAACACTGTGTTCTATCATTACACTGTAAGTGTGAAGTAATCATCTTCACCTTTGATTAATGTTATCATCATCATCATTATTATTATTATTATTATTATTATTATTATTATTATTATTATTATTATTATTATTATTATTACAGTATGATTCTAGTTTCTTAACTCTTGCAGGTCTCCATAGAATCAGAAGATAAGCATGTTGTAACCAATAAAGAGATTGGGAGAAAAGTGATGGAGAAGCTACACAAAACTTATAGTTCTGAGCTTGCAGGGAAGACTTTTGCTTATGATGGAGAGAAAAGTTTGTTCACTGTCGGCGAATTACCTCAAAAGAAGTTTGAGTTTACTGTAATCTTGGAAGAATCATCATCTAGGCACGTTTGTTTGCTTTACTAATTCTATCAACTTTTATTACAGCAGTTTTATGAATCAGCACTATTGAGAAGTTCTTGGTGACTGATGTACATATCAATGCAACAGTAGAGAGTTTGATTCCCATAACAGTGTTATGCAGAATGATATATATTCTCCTGTAAAAGCCATTTTCGACACCTCATGTAGCTACCTTAGGACGTTGCAGATCCATATCCGCATGGATCTACATCAACTGTAAATTTTAATTACTGATATTGAAATTGGTAAAATAGTTCATGGATCATGTTACTGCATTTATTGAAGTAATTGCATAACAGCTGGTATGGATTATTTGTTCAGGGTGCACGGTGGAAGTCCAGATGAAGAGAACACCGATAGAAATGATCGTAAGCGTTACAAGCATTTGCATATGACAAAGATGTTCAAAGTAGAGATCAGCTATGCTGCAAAGATTCCTTTCAATTCTGTTGCACAAGCACTAGGGGGAGGTGAAGGACATCCTCAAGATGCTTTGAGGGTTCTAGATATCATCTTAAGGCAGCAACAAGCAAAAAGGTCATTTTCGTAACATCATGTATACTGATTAAGTATGCTTTGTATCCAAACTCACTTGCGTTCTTCTCTCTGAAATACAGGGGTTGCCTTCTCGTGAGGCAATCTTTCTTCAATGCTGATCACATGAGCTTGGTTGATGTGGGTGGTGGTGTTAGCGGATGCCGAGGTTTTCACTCGAGCTTCCGCACTACTCAGGATGGATTATCATTGAATATGGGTATCGATTTCTTTCTTTTCAGAGAATTATTATTTACTATTATGTCATTGTTTCTCAAATTTGAGATTTCCTATGTCATTTGTGATACCCTACGTAGATGTTTCGACAACAATGATTTTGACCCCTGGTCCTGTTTTGGACTTTCTTCTGGCCAACCAGAATGTAAGGAATCACCGTGAAATCGATTGGGCCAAGGTATGATTGATCACAATTTGCTCTTATTGCACAAAGGTCTGGATCCATTTGCTTTGCTTGTGATTGCTACATCAGTAACATTTGGTTTATTCTTTTATGTGTATATGCTGTTGGCAATCTCAGGCGAAACGGATGCTAAAAAACATGAGGATCAAGGCACTGCACAGGAACCAGGAGTTCAAGATTATTGGACTGAGTGAATTTCCATGCAATAGACAAATGTATGTTTTTTTTTTTTTTATTTTTTTTACTTTGTGCTCTTTGTAATGAAAATTTCTTGATATTAGGTTCCCCATGAAAGTCCAAGGCAACGGTGAAGAGGAGCAGCATGTCGTGGAGGTTTCTGTTTATGATTATTTCAAAAGCCGAAAAATAGAGCTCACTATGTCTGCACATTTGCCCTGCCTCGACGTCGGCAAACCGAAACGCCCGAATTACCTCCCTCTTGAGGTTTTGCTACTCTTAATTCTAATGTAATTCATCTTCATCTCTGAGATCGTCATACATCTTATTTTTGTGGACAAAATGTGCACAGCTATGCCATCTTGTCTCATTGCAACGATACACAAAAGCTTTGTCATCCAAACAAAGAGCTGCACTCGTGGAGAAGTCGAGACAGAAGCCGCAGGAGCGAATCAGAGTCATTACTGATGTATGTATGTTTATTAATAATGCATTTGTCTGTCTTATGTTATCCTTCCTTCCTTGGTAGGCACTTACATCTTTATGATGTTCAGGCTGTAAGAAATAATCGATATGATGAAGATCCAATGCTGTCATCTTGTGGCATTCGCATTGAGAAACAACTCGTGCAGTTGGAGGGTCGTGTGCTTACTGCGCCCACGGTAGATTTTCATATCTTAATTTTGGATCTTCTTCTATATTAAGATTTTATCATGTGCCAGATTCCGAAAGCTGATCTTTGTTTAATTCCTTGACCCAGTTGAAGATTGGTAACTCACAGGACTGTTTACATCGTAACGGAAGATGGAACTTCAATCGTAAGGTCTGACATCTAAAATTTTTCTGCATCATGTTATATTATGCAGTTAATGCCAACCGATTCTCAATGTGTCATCTTCTTGATTTCTGATGCAGAGGCTCATGAGGCCTGTGACAATAGAAAATTGGGCTATTGTGAATTTTTCTGCTCGTTGTGATCTCAGTTATTTATCACGAGAGCTCATTAGCTGTGGAACAGACAAAGGAATGGTAGGTCTAAAACTTTCTGATACGGGGGCATATGTAATCAGTAGTTTCTGATTAGCCTTGTTTTTGCAGGTTATTAATGGCCCATCCTTTTTAATTGAAGAGGACAGGCAATGGATGAGATATGGGCCGGTTGCAAGAGTTGAACACATGATCGAAAAGATAAAAGCAAAATTTCTTCGTCCCCCTAAATTTCTTCTTTGTGTTCTGCAGGAGAGAAAGAACTCAGAAATTTATGGTACCACATTCTTTCTTGTCAATTTGCTTTCGTATTTCCTGGTTTGACTTGGATGCATCTTACTTTTGAACTTATTCTACATTTAAGGGCCATGGAAGAAGAAAAACCTTCACGAGTTGGGAATACCAACTCAATGCATTTCACCCACAAAAATCAATGATCAGTATTTAACCAATGTACTCCTAAAGATCAATACTAAGGTATTAAAATAAATAAGACCATGTTTCTACATTCACTTGTTTTTATTTGCTCTATGTTATATATTATATGAGTCCCATTATCAATTTTTTCATAATACTATTTTCTGTTTCTCTTGATTCAGCTTGATGGAATTAATTCATTGTTGTCTGTTGAACTTTATCGCGCCATCCCATTCATAAAAGAGAAGCCAACTATGATTTTAGGAATGGATGTTTCTCATGGTTCGTCTGGTCGATCAGATGTTCCATCGATTGCAGCAGTAAGATAATTTTACTGTGTTCTTGCATAGAGTGGCTCAACTATTTAATCATTTTGGTGTACCCTGTTTCTGTTGCTTAACCTTTTTTTTTCTTTTTCATACTTTAACAAATTGCCATGTTTTTCGGAAATAATAGGTGGTTGGCTCTAGGCATTGGCCACTGGTATCCAGATATAGAGCATCAGTAAGAACACAGGCGCCAAAGGTTGAAATGATTGATTCTTTGTATAAGCCACTGGCTAATGGAACTGATGATGGGATGATGAGGTAATGCTTCACACACATTATTGATGTATCAGTTTCTTCTTTTATGTCTTTATTTTTTTTTCCTTCAAAGATCACCACCAACAGAAAATGAAAGTACAATATGTAGGACATTCTGAGTAGTGTTATATGAACTGGACCAGTAGTTTGGGCGGCCTTGGCTTGATTTGATGTCTAATTAAAATGGTCAATATCGTAATTCGATCGGCTTAATGGTTAGATCGGTCACCTTGAACTCTGGTGGTCTCTCCATGTTGATGTCTGGTTTGATTATGACAACATGGATTTTGAACATCTTTTACGGAGAAGTGTATTGGGCCTCTATTTGCTAGACATGTTTAAGTGGCCTAGGTTGAGAAATAATTCTTTCAAATTATATCACAATGATCGGGGTTGTTTCATATGCATAATGTACTTGATCTTCTGGAACACAGGGAACTGCTGGTTGACTTCTACCAAAGTAGCGGAAGCACGAAACCAAAGCAAATGATCATTTTCAGGTACTAAAAGATGCTTTTGTGTGTTTCTCAAGCGTGGAAGGTCAATCACAACTAATTTCTTCTGGTTTGGAAAACCTTTGAGCACCACCAGCATTACTAAGTCTTTAATAATAGTACAAATTTACTGCAATTGATATCATGATGTTCTTTGTTTGAGTATGCACCTATAGAATTTTTCAGTTGGCATTGTGGTGAGGGATGTGATAGCACGATTTTCTTCACTCTTTTAAACAAGATAAATTCTTTCTTTTGTGCTACTCCCTCTACAAAAAAAAAAAAAATGGTCTATCAAAATGTTGTTTCCAGTTGGCTTTGTGACTTTGCAATATGGCAATTTTATCAACTTAGAATTTCTCTCATCACACATCATTTTTGTACTAAGGATTGTGAATTTTATGTCTTTTGGCATTTTCATCTGAACTCTCTCGCCTCCCTGTTTCGGATTCCTCTCATACTTGTAAATCTTTCTCTTTCATAGTTTTCAATACAAGCGAATGACTAGACTACTATAGAACTAATAGTATAGTAGATATATACCTTTAACGAGATGGCCTAGTGGTATGTTCTTTGGATATCGTTGCATCAATATATTTGCTGGTTGCTGGTTATTGATTTCTGTAGTTAGATCTATTATTTCTTCTGTATTATGGTTTTCTGTAACCATTTGCTAACTTTTCAGGGATGGTGTTGGCGAGTCCCAATTCAACCAAGTGTTGAACATCGAACTCAACCAAATCATAAAGGTTCTGACATAAAACCTTATGTTTTACTTAGATGAACAAGCAGTTTCTTTTGCTTAACCTATCTTCTCTCAGGCATTAGAGCATTTAGGTGAGACCGAACTTCCGAAGTTTACAATTATTGTTGCACAAAAGAATCACCATACCAAGCTGTTTCAAGCTGGTAGTCCCGAGAATGTACCTCCTGGTGTGTGTTTGACAAGCCTTTATTTTGAGAATTTTGCATCTACATGGCACACTTTCTTCAATTCTATTTTTAAATTTGTTTCCAGGAACTGTGGTAGACAAGAATGTTGTTCATCCAAGGAATTATGACTTCTACATGTGTGCTCAGGCAGGGATGATTGTAAGTGTTGCATTTTAACCTTATGCTGCTTTCTTAGTCTCTGTATCACTAAATGATGCACAATGTCAAGAAATAGTGAAGCTAATTCTTCCTTGATGAACCTACATATGCCTTTTTATACGTGTATCACAAACTTCAATTATTTTTTATTTTATTTACTAAGCAATTGACAGAGCTTGTTTCTGTCAATTCCCTCTAGGGAACTTCAAGGCCAACTCACTACCAAGTCTTGATTGATGAGATTGGTTTCTCACCAGATGATTTGCAGAAGCTGGTTCATTCACTTTCCTATGTGTAAGTATTTCATGTGTAATCTTAACCTTTGGTAATGCAAGGAATAAGTTGGTGGAAATGACATGGATTCCTTGATGCAGGTACCAGAGAAGCACTACTGCAGTATCTGTTGGTAAGCTGCTTGCTAATGAGACCTTTTCTTACGTACCCAAACAAAAAGAAATATATAACGTCTTTGTTTCTGTTCAAAAGCAACATGTGTATGGCTAAAGAAACTCTTTTTGTTATTTGTTTTCTTTTGCTTTAGTGGCTCCTGTCTGCTATGCACACTTGGCAGCACTACAAATGTCACAGTTCATGAAATTTGAAGACCATTCGGAGACTTCCTCTGGATCAGGTGCAGTACCAGAAATGCCAAGGTTGCATGAAGGTGTTTCTAGTTCAATGTTCTTCTGCTAAGAACCCTCCAAATATATCTCAGATGCAACAATTTTGTAGTTAGTTGGCTCTTTAGGCTAAAAGGTATTAATTTATTTTCTAAAGTATACAGATCGTATACACAGCATAGCTGACAGTTTGACTGTTAGTGGGCTTTTTTTTTATGTATTTTAGACAAGTTATAGTTGGGGCCCATGTTTGCTACACTATACCATACCAGTTTAATTTAGCTGGAGGAAAAACCACAGTTGAAAATTGGAGTTTTGTTATGGTTTGATGCAATGAAACCACAACCTTATATCTTACCATTTTCATGTTTCTTTGTTCATATATTTGTTTTGCCTGATGCCTTCATCATGAGAAATCCAAAAGGAAACAGGAAAAAAATAAAGTTTTATAAATTTGAAAAAAAAATCTGTGCAACTTTCAAATAAAAATGAGCCGTCAAAGAAACCCTAAAAGAGTTGTAATTAATTTAAAATTATATAGAAATATATCTTAAAATTATATAAACTATATACTACCTTTATATTTGAACTTTATTTTTTCAGTTCACATTTATAAAATTTACATTTTCTAATTTTTTTCTTAATTAAAAGAAATTAATTTATTTTTGAAAAAGATATTCTTATCAAATGTTCTATTTGTCTTAGAACATTATTAAGTAAAAGAAACACAAAGTTAGAGAATCCCACGCGTGTACTATTTTCAATTAGATTTTATGGTTGTTGGAGATAGCAGATGGAGACTGATCATCCAACCTCTATTGCCGCTGATCCAACTCGGCGGTGAGTTGGCGGGGGGTTGCAGGGGGCAAGGCCCTAGCTTCATCATATATATGTTGTTTTTGGAGTGGTTATGTACTCTAGTGGTTTGAACATAACATAGTAAAACTCTCTACGACGGCCGTGGACGTAGGAGATTCATCTCCGAACCATATAAAATTTGTGCGTGTTTTTCTGTGATTCTTGTGATCTTTCTACTCTTATTCTTGAATTTCCCAACAACTGGTATCAGAGCCATGATGTTAGTGGACGGTGGGAGCGATGACGACAGATGATGAAAAGGTCAAGATTGAGAAGTTCGATGGTAAAGATTTCGGCTTCTGGAAGATGCAGATCGAAGACTATCTGTATCAGAAGAAACTACATCAACCACTTTCAGAAAACAAGTCAGATACCATGAGCAACGCAGATTGGGCACTGTTGGATCGACATCCCTAGATGTTGTTAGATTCGCGTTGGCTCGTAACGTCACCTTCAACATCGTGAATGAGAAAACCACAACGGGTTTGATGAAGGCGTTATCAAACATGTACGAGAAACCGTCTGTGTCAAACAAAGTCTACTTGATGCGAAGACTATTTAATTTGAAGATGTCTGAAGAGGCTTCTATCACGGATCACATCAACGAATTCAATATCATCATAACACAATTGAGTTCGGTGAGCATTACTTTTGATGATAAAGTTAAAGCCCTAATCTTATTGTCTTCCTTACTAAAAAGTTGGGCCGTCACTGTGACGACGGTTAGTGGTTCTTCCGGTTCTACCAAATTGAAACTCGATGATATTCGAGACTTGATTCTGAGCGAGGATATTCGCAGAAGAGAATCTGGAGAAAATTCTGGTGCGGCTCTGAGTGCAGAGAGCAGAGGAAGAACACAACAACGATGGCATAGTCAAAACAGATCAAAATTTAGACGACGAAGTCAATCAAAGCATGGCGAAAAATCCAGTGAATATGCATGTTGGAATTATGGAAAGAAAGATCATCTGAAGAGAAATTGTAGAGCACCAAAGAAGAAGTCAAACAATGAGGAGTCAATCAATGTTACAACAGAAGAAATCTCAGATGCTTTAATTCTGAATGTCGACGGTCCAGCAGAATCATGGATTCTGGACTCTAGAGCTTCATTTCACTCAACCTCACAAATGGAATGCATGGAAAATTATACTACTGGAAATTTCAGAAAGGTTTATCTTGCCGATGATAAACCCTTAAATGTTGTGGGAAAGGGTGATGTGAAGATCACGACATATAATGTGACTATTTGAAAGTCAAAAGATGTTCGACATATACCAGGATTGAAAAGAAATTTAATTTCTATGGGACAACTTGATTCTGAGGGTTATGCTACAGTGTTTGTGGGTAACTCTTGGAAAATCACTAAAGGTGCTATGGTAGTAGCACGAGGCAATAAGTTGGATACCTTGTATATGACAACATACACCAAAAATTCTGTGACAATTGCTGATTCAAGCAATACGATCAATATGTGGCATTATAGACTTGGACATATGAGCGAAAAAGGAATGAAAGTTCTACATAAAATGGGTCGTCTACCAGATTTGAAGTCAACTGATGTTGGACTTTGTGAAGACTGTGTGCTGGGAAAGCAGAAGAAAGTCAGTTTCTCCAAAGTGCCAAGGACACCAAAGTGTAACAAGTTGGAACTTGTACACACTGATGTATGGGGACCATCTCCAGTTCCATCTCTTGGCGGGTCACTATATTATGTGACATTCATCGATGACTATTCCAGAAAGGTATGGGTTTATTTCTTGAAAAATAAATCTGACGTATTTTCTACTTTCAAAAAATGGAAAATGCAGGTTGAGAATGAAACTGGTGTCAAAATCAAATGTTTACGATCTGATAATGGTCGTGAATATGTGAATCATGAATTCAAGGAGTTTTGTGGTGAACATGGCATCCGAATGGAGATGACGATTCCAAGAACACCACAACAGAACGGTGTGGCTGAGCGGATGAACAGAACACTGAATGAACGAGCCAGAAGCATGAGAATCCATGCGGGTCTACCTAAGTCATTTTGGGCAGATGCAATAAATACAGCGGCATATCTGATCAACCGCGGACCATCTGTACCTTTGGAGAACAAATTACCAGAAGAAGTCTGGAGTGGTAAGGAGGTAGATCTCTCTCATCTGAGAATATTTGGTTGTCTTTCTTATGTGCATATAGATTCTGCATGTAGAGATAAGCTTGATGCTAAATCTAGAAAGTGCTTCTTTATTGGATATGGTTCTGATGAATTTGGATATCGTTTCTGGGATGATGAAAATAGGAAAATCATCAGAGAAAGAAATGTGGTATTTGTTGAAAAGACCATGTATAAAGATAGACATTTTGCAGAATCTGATAATACAGGAAAAGAAAATATAACTCAAGTTGAACTTGAGGGCATATCAGATGAGGATGTTGCTGGATATCAGAAAAATGTTATGCAGTTAGAACCTGAATCACTGCAAGCGGGACCAAGTACACCACCACCGATTAGAAGATCTACTCGAGAGATCAGACCACCAGTGAGGTATTCTCCTTCATTGAATTTTATGTTGTTAACTGATGCTGGTGAGCCAGAATGTTTCAGGGAAGCCTTGGAGGTCCAGGATTCTGTTAAGTGGGAGTTAGCAATGCAAGAAGAGATGAACTCATTGATCAAGAATAGAACCTGGATGCTTACTGAATTGCCTATAGGAAAAAAGGCATTGCATAACAAATGGCTGTACAAGATAAAAGAGGAAATTGATGGCAACAAAAGGTACAAAGCAAGACTAGTTGTAAAAGGTTTTGAGCAGAAGGAAGGTATAGATTATACTGAAATATTTGCTCCTGTTGTGAAACTAACAACTATTAGATTGGTCTTGAGTATAGTTGCAGCTGAAAGTTTACATCTTGAACAATTAGATGTAAAGACAGCATTCCTCCATGGAGATTTGGAGGAGGACATTTACATGAAGCAGCCAGAAGGTTTTCAAGTCCCTGGAAAAGAAAACCTAGTTTGCAAGTTGACCAAGAGTTTGTATGGCCTAAAGCAAGCTCCTCGACAGTGGTACAGGAAATTTGATAATTTCATGATTAGCAATGACTTTACAAGATGCTTTTCTGACCACTGCTGTTATATCAAATACTTTGATAATTCCTACATCATATTACTCTTGTATGTGGATGACATGCTCATCGCAGGTTCAGATATGAAGGAAATTAAAAGGGTCAAGGAGCAATTATCAAGTGTATTTGAAATGAAAGACTTGGGAGCTGCAAAGAAAATACTTGGGATGGAGATTGTTCGTGATACAGAAACAGGTACTTTGAAATTGACTCAAGAAGCATATATTGAGAAGGTGCTTGAGAGATTCTCTATGCAGCATGCGAAGCCTGTGCAAACACCTTTGGCGAGTCATTTCAAGCTTTCTAAAGATCAATCACCCAAGACAGATGAGGAACGCAACTACATGTATAAGGTTCCTTATGCTTCAGCAGTAGGTAGCCTTATGTATGCCATGGTAAGTACCAGACCAGACATTGCTCATGCAGTGGGAGTTGTCAGCAGATATATGTCAGATCCAGGGAAGGAACATTGGCAAGCAGTCAAATGGATCTTTCGGTATTTAAAATGAACAAAAGGTATGAGACTTTGTTTCAATAAAAGTAATTTGGATCTGAAGGGTTTTGTTGATGCAGATTTAGGTGGTGACATTGATACTGCTAGAAGCACCACCGGATATGTCTATACCTTAGATAGCACTGCTATAAGCTAGATATCTCAGTTGCAAAAGATTGTTGCTCTTTCTACTACTGAATCAGAGTATACAACTATGACAGAGGTTTGCAAAGAGATGATTTGGTTAAAGGGCTTTCTTGAAAAACTAGGCAAGGTGCAAGAAAGATCGAGTTTGTTCAGTGTCAGTCAAAGTGCTATTCACCTTACTAAGAATCTAGTGTTTCATGCTAGAACAAAGCACATAAGACTAAAGTATCACTTCATTAGAGATCTTCGTGAAGATGGGACATTGGTTCTTGAGAAGATTTGTGGGATAGAAAATCCAACTGATATGTTGACCAAGGTGGTGGTCACAGAAAAACTAAGATTTTGTACAACCTCAGTTTACCTCCGATGCTAGTTGAAAGGAGGAGCCGTCCAGAGTTGTGCATGCTACAAGTGGTCTTCCCCAGTGTTCATGTACTGATCAAGTCTCCAAGTGGGAGATTGTTGGAGATAGCAAAAAAAGACTGATCATCCAACCCCTACTGGCGCCGATCCAACTCGGCGGTGAGTTGGTGGGGGGTTGCAGGGGGCAAGGCCCCCTTGCCCGAAAGGTCGGAGGCGGAGGCCCCGAGAAATTTTTTTTAGGGGTATATATGTATTTTCTCTATTTTGTGGGCGGTTGCCCTACCTCCATCATATATGTTATTTTTGGAGCGGTTATGTACTCTGGTGATTTTGAACATAACATAGTAAAACTTTCTACGACGACCGTGGACGTAGGAGATCCATCTCCGAACTACGTAAAATCTGTGCGTGTTTTTCTATGATTCTTGTGATCTTTCTACTCTTGTTCTTCGAATTTCCCAATGATTGATTGTATTTTTTTTATAGGAAATAGATTTTAAGTTGTATAGTGATACCAGAAGTCCATTGAGGAAAAAAAAACACAAATCAAATTGTCTGGCAGTTTTCAGGACTTCGTGATCCTAAAATGAGTTACAGAAACCTGATCAGGTATCAACATTAAGCATTTCAATTCCTCAAGCACTTCTGACACCATTAGAAACCACAAAATCACAAAAAAGGTCAAGGCTTCCTCGAAGAAACCAAAAAAATGATTCAAAGATCAATAGGGAGGCTATTTTGAATTTCGACTTTTCTATTTCTTTATCTATTTTGTACTAATACTACTACTCAGGCATTTCAGTTGGCCATAGTTTCCTCCAAACGGATATCTCATTCTGGTTGCAAATTTTCCTGATACCTCCATAGAAACCATCAGTTTCATTCCCTTCCTCCTCCCGGTTGCTTGTTCGGCTTATTGATGCTCTCCTCCATCTTGAACCAGGACTGTACTGATTGAATTCAATTGTCATCCTATCTGCCAATGTAAAGTTGCAAATAGCTCAATTCCATAACATTCTCGAGAGGTACCATGAGCAAACTATCAATAGGAAGTAAATTGTTGCAAACAATTCAGCAGCTGCATGATTGAGATATGGAAAAAAATAACGACCATATGGAAGCATCAAATAAGCTGCAATGAGCATATTATGGTGATAGAAGTACTATGCTTGAGGAAATGGATCATGTTTCCAAGGGAAATTGTAAAAAGTAGCGACGAGAACTTGAGTAAGAATTGATGAAGCACAATATTTACAAAACACATTGTATAATACAAAATCATAATTATCAGCATTTTCAGAAAAAAATATTTCCAGTTTAAACAGAATTTGGCATCACATTTATGTAGCTGCTGAGCAAGTGATATAACTGGAGGAAATTTTTAGTTCATCATGGTTGATTTTGCTACTGAAGATGCTGCTTCAGTCTTCTGAAACAAACATATGTTTAAGACAACCCCAATTTTTTATTTGATCTTTTTTTTTTTCAATCCAAAACATGAAAACATGTTTTGAGCTCTAAGTATAAGGTGTGGTTCTTTGTAATAGCACTTCAGATTTACGGTAAATATGTAGAGAGTAACATGAGTTTTAGGCCTTTACCACTTTTGTGACAGATGCAATGGTGCTCATTTTTATCACATGATTCCAAGTGACCCACAACTCCATACCACCAACCTGTCACACATAACGAATTGTATTACAAATTATATTCTAAATACCAGACATGGAAAATTGAGTGTAAAGTTGCAAGAAGAAATTGTTCGACATCAGAAACAGAACTAAGCTGATAAATGCAGTAGTCTGAGAATCTAACTCTTAAATTCCATAGGTTTGATTTACAATGTATCAATCAGGAAATAAACATAGAAATGCATACGACAGTTGAGTACACACCATATGGGACTTCTTTGTTCTTCCTCCATTGAATCTCAACATGATCACCTGGATTCAATTTGTTCAAACAATCAGAAACATGAAGTTCATCCGGCGAAGTATCAACAGGAGGAGCTCTTATTCTTTTCCACGAGACTCCTTCCTCTATCTTCACAGGCCTTCGCCCATGGGGTGAGTATCTGAGCATCAAGAAAAAAAAAAAAAAACAACACAAATCATGAGGTGAGCATAATTGTTTTCAATCAATTGAAGTGCCTCTGGGCACTATTTATTCAAGTTAGAGAATTTCATATCTGTATTCCTTTTCACCCATTCTGATCAAATGGAGAGTTTAATTATCATCAGATATCAATTACATCTACTAAGTCTGTAAAATTGTACCTTGCCCAGAAAGTGTCTGTTTTCCGATCATAACTAAGTTCAGCATCATAGCAAGACAACATGAAGCCTACATGGCCATTCTGCAGTAAAACAGAAGTTATTCAAAAGATTAAAAGGGGAAAAAGATGGAGAATGAACTTTTAATTATCAAATCATGGAAACAAAAAAAGTGAAAGATCATAAAGAAGACAGCCACAGAAGTAACAAGGCAAAGAACATAATGTGTTACTGAAGTTTCTTTTCCTGTCCACTTATAACAAAGAATAGAATGCAATGGGTGTATACCTCTCGATTATAAACCTGAGCAGGAAACCAGAACCTCCCGCGCTCGAGTTCCAGATACAGGTGCATAAAAGAATCAACTGGTAGACGACTTTTCTGATGCCTGATGCTGTCGTGAAACTGGGTCATGAACCAGGAGAGAAGAGGAGGTGAAGAAAGAGAAACCATCCACCCCTTCGGACCTAAACTTGTAGCTGATGATTTGTTGCAGTTGGAAAAAGAGTCCCTCATTGAGGCCACAGATGATGCCCACAGTCTTATTGCTGATCTGCCCAACACGCTCGCCCATTTCTCCTTCACGTGTCTCTCCCAGAGATGGTCGCTCCTGCACATGTCCCGCAGAGCGCGACAACCGCATGCCATCCTCGACAGCTCGACTGGCGAGAGCTTGCCGAGGATGCAGTCCAACGCCAGTTCAGGCAAATCCAGGATGCTCATGTCGACCCTCCCTTCTGCAACTCCTGCTGCACGGCCACATTTCTTCTTGATGGGCACTGCAACTGCAAACTTGAGGTCCCTCAAACTGAGAAGCCTTAAACTCTTGAGCCAATGAAGCAAGCAACAAATGGACTCCTGAAGCAGAAGAGCAAGTAGCAGGGACATGTCATGCACCAACGAAGGGCGGGGCTTCCTTGGGATGAGCTTGGGGATGAAGAGCAGTAGAGGGAGGCATGACACAGCAGCAAAAAACATTGAAACGATTGATTGATCTGCTCACACGAAGACGGTGCCAAAATGCATGAAAAAGAGAAAGCAACAAAAGCGTCTTCAGCTTGAGATGTACAGTTTGGATAGAAATGTGAGCTCTTTTTTCATTTTTCTTTTTTTTTTTGTTAACCAAAATGCATGAAAAAGAGAAAAAAAAAAGAAGAAGTAGCAGCTTCCTCCGCCTGAGATGTACAGTTTAGATAGAAATGTGAGCTCTTTTTTTTGTTGTTCTTTTGTATCTCGGTAATCGAAATGTGGAGCTCTTGATTTTTTTTAGTTGCACGAGGAGGAGGAATCGAGGAGTTGGATTAATAGTTAAAATGGATACTTAAAATTCTCTGACACAAACCAAGGTCGGTCAACCAAGATAAATAAGATGTTGGAAGAGAGAGAGAGAGAGAGAGAGAGAGAGAGAGAGAGAGAGAGAGAGATTTAGGTTGTTGGAAATTAGCCAAGGTTAGATACGACCATTGAGCTAACACCACCTTTTTTAAGGCTTGTTCAAAGCCCACAAGTTAAAGACGTGGCCAACTTAGAAAAAAGAGTACATGATAAAGAGTCCTCTTTTTAAGGTTATAAAAGGATATTATTGTTCTAATAAAAATTAGAAAAGAAATAGTTATATAAATACTCATATATATATTATGTTTCGTGAGACCTACTTGTGCGGGCATTAATAACGCTAATAAAAAAGAACAAAAATAAAAGAGTCATGTTCTCTAGCACAGCACCAGTAAGTAATAATTGCATGTACCAACTGCACACACCTACTTTTTCCTCACTCTCTTTATACGTCGTCCAACCAAACGCCTGCTGTGCTCTCATAGTTCGCTCACCAAGAGAATGAGCACAATGGACAGGATAAGGACAAATATTGCTTAAAATTTGATATATATATATATATATATATATATATATATATGTATATATATATTTGAGCAAATACAGTGTTCTGTTTTGCTTATTTTATATGAGTTTTTAATCATGTTGGAAATTTGTTTAGTTTTCCATTGTTAATTCATCAGATGAGGAGAGCCATTTCGATTTCCAGACCGATTTAACAACCAAGCTCATCATGATCAAATTCCATCAGACTTGTTTCTTCACAGAGATCCAACCCAACGACAAATTGCAACCAGTTTTAAGTCCAAATGGCTGAAGCCAGAAGCAGAATCAGGGTCAGTCATATGCTTTTGGCCCCATGGGCCCATATCATCTTTCTTCTACTATAAAAAACAAGGATCCAAAAAACCTTTGACGGATCGATTCAATTAGTTAAGCCGAATGCTAGAAATAAATACTAATAAAATAATATTAAATTAAAGTATACATATAAATTAGATAAAAAAATGAAAGATAACATGATTAAGTACAAAAGCAAAACTAAAATTCTCTCTTAAATTATGATCAATTAGCATTTTATATATACTAATATGAAAACATGTATAAAATTATTAATAAAACTATCTCTTGAATGACATTTATTCAAACATAAATATTGATTGAAATATTATTTTATAATTAAAAATAAAAAGGAAAAAAAAAAAGCAAAAGGACATCCTCAAAGACTTAGAATTCCAATATCTCTCGTCTAATTAGTTTCAAGGCTTATAGTTTCCATTTTCTCCTTTTTTTAAGTTCATCAAAATTGACGGATTCAAATAGTTCAATTTATTTATTTAGTTTTTTTATTGATTTCATCCGGTCCAACTCTTTTTTTTTAATTTTGGAATTGAATTAAGACTCTAGGTGTCGCTCCACGGTCGAACCAAAGCACTTCAACGATTGAAGGGCATCCGACCGGCGGATGGGTAAGCAACTACCATGAAAGAAATCAATTAGACCAAATGGGTCGGTGTAGTCCGGTTAAGACAACCATGTCTCAAACTAGATTATAAAATGTGACTTCATAGTCCATCTTGAAGCCCTTTTTCTTTGCATTTTTTTGTTTGTGATATCAGAATAAAAAAAATAGCAATGAGAGCATAATCTTATTCGTTAGTTATATACTAATATATTGATATTGTTTGATTATTACTTATTTAATATATCAATACATTCTGATTTTTCTTAATTTAGGATGACCCATCCCAGACAAAGTCTCTTTGCCCCTATTAAAGATCATTGCGGATGATCCGGGATTATTATTGTGATTTGTCTTTGAGACAAGATTGATTTCATTTTTATATTTCATGATAGTTCCATTTTTTTATGACTAATGAAGTACTATTTTGTGAATAGTTCTAATAATATGTAAAGAGAGTATTTACAATAAACTCAAAATTATGATTATAAGACATCTAAATTATTATAATCATCTTTGTAACTTTCTCATTATTGTTAGCAAATAGACAAAGGAACTACTATTGTCATTGTCAAGGCCTTACCTACTTTGACCCAAAGTTTGAATCCGCTATTGAAAAATAAACAAATACGAAGTTTCTAATTTTTTTTTCTTTGCTACGATTGGAACATAATTAATTTACCATTATGATTAGTTATGTTCATATGTTCGACCCTTGAATTTAATGCAGTACATGATGCAATGTTATAATGGTGACCACGAGTCACCTTGCCGATGAGACGAGAGCGCCAACTTCCATCATTAGAATCAACGTGCCACGAGATCACCACCTGTGGGAACATCGACATTGCACTACAATCCGACTTTTTGACAAAGGCATGAGCCGTGTATGCAAGCACGACCTTAATTGAGCCAAACGGCCAGGGTTGATGGGCATTGGACGCGATATTGACTTATAAAAAAAATTCATGCTATTCGAGAGTCCCTAATTTGTATACAACCTTCCCTCTTCTCCCTTTCTATAGTTAGCATCGGCATAAGAGCTAACCAATGATGTTTTGTTTCTCATTTTTTTTTCTATTTTCAAGTACTCCAGACTGCATTCTAGCTTTATTTTCGACCCCTATGATCCAAATCAACGAGTTCCATCATCAGTTGTAGAAAGTGTCCTCCAATATTTGACAAATTTTCCATTGTTTCTTAGATTGACATCAAGGTAATTTTTTTCACCAACCATCGTTGACGAACGAGAACACAAATTTGAAGTTTCCCAGACATGATACGTGTAATGCCACCAGAATGCGCCGCCCAAATATATGCTCAAGATGTCATTGTAGAGGCACTAACTATCTAAACTATTTACTTTTTTCATTGACTTGAACCAGTCAACACATTGAGATACATAAGTGAAAGTCTAAATTAAAATATTATTTAAAACTAAAATAAAAAAGACATCATCCTTAGATTCAAACTGTAATAATGATATAATATTTAATTCAAAAGAAGGCTAGATTATGAACACTCTATCCATGTGCAATCCAATCGTCATCGAAGACACCACCATTACCATCATCATCATCATCATCATCATCATCATCATCTATTGATCCTACTCGCTGTAGGATCTAGGTCCAAGGGGAGACACTTCCATGCGCATAAACTAAGTACATAAGGCCAATAAAAATAAATTCAGAAAGAAAATATCCAATCTGATAAGAAGAAGACATCAATTCCATAAAACAATTGAGCAATCAATCATAAAAGATTTTATCATTTTATCCATTCACAATATATATCAATTTTAATCATCTCAAATCCATTGATCGATGTTCCATAATCAGTTTGCAATTATCAACTTAGCAATGTATCAATTTATAATATATAAATTCAATTATCAATATGCCAATATCAATTAACAATCATCAATTAGACATTATCATTTGGCTTAAATCTTCAATCTCATCAATGAGGAGAGCTCTCAATTAAGGGATCAACATGCTACTTCCACGAGACAATTGGCCAATGACATACACACCACAATGACTCCTATATGTGGAGAAGAATCCTCATACGGTGGGAACCTTGAGTTCGTTGCACGTAGAGGAGTGGGGGTGTTGGAACATAGGCTTTATGCCTTAAACCATTATGTTTTGATGATACAAACCTTGAGTAATTAGAACTATCCAAAATGAATTAATTTGGAAAAGATATCTCTATGTGTTAAACTTCATATTAATATTTGGTCATTCTACTTTATGTTTTGGAATGAGTTGTGTTTACTAATAAGTTGTTTAAGTGATGAAAAGATAGGTGGAATGAAGACTTGAAACTTCAAATGATTCGATGCATCATAATTTAAGAAGTTTCGAAGTTGGATGGATA